>RXPK01000053.1:284485-371362 GCA_004143645.1 Protaetia brevitarsis | reverse complement strand
AGAAAAGTTATTATTACACTAGATTTCTATAGCCATTAAAGGCCTGTAATAATAGTAATAATAATAAATTATCGAATTAAAATGATAGAAATCAATAAATATTTAAAGGTAACTTTTAAAATCAATGTCTAGGGTTCCCTTAAGTTTTGCAGTCATTTTTTAAATCATCTGCATATTTTTAATTTTTTTTACATTACTTAATAAACATCCGGTATATTGAGTTAATTTTAAATAATGTATGTATATATTTATAGTAGTTAGAAGTTTACTATAAAGTATTAATTGTACAAGAATTGCGACCTCAATTTTGGAAAAAAATCCTTAATTAACAACAGAGATAATATAATAATAATCAGTGGTTCCAAAGCTTTATGTTATGTTTATTGATGAGAAATGTATACCTCGCATATTAGAAACTATCATTTTTTTTGAATAACTTATGAACCAATCTAAACTACAAAAAAAAATACAAATCGAATGAAGATACCCCATAGTGAGATAATTTTTTCTCGCCATTTGTTTTATCAAAAAAGAAAAAACTATAATTTCAGTGCAATATAAAATGTCATGTATTTGTTAAATTAGTGTTTTTAGACGTGAAAAATATGTAGTTATTATAACAATTTTTATTTTAAAATTTCTTATTCATTGAATGTTGCTGTATTTATTGTACAATTATTCCGTATATAAAATAAAAATTTTTCTGTTTTCGTAATCCAGATAATGTAAATAGTCGTGAGAATGGCGAAACTGGACGATTTTCTATCTAAGAAGAAAGACTCATCCCCAATATTAGATTTATCGAAGACAGTAGTTAATACCAAAGAAGACTTCCGTAGGTTATTAGAGAAAGTACCAGATTATAAAATCAAAGCAGAAAGAGTGCGATCAGAAGATGTCAAGATTAGAGACAAACATTTTAAATTCAAAACTGGGAAAAAAGATTACAAAACAATGAAGGAGCCCTACGGCTTTATGGATCCAATACCTAACGAAATGAGAAATTTAAAAATTAAGGACTTAATAACTGTACCAATTGATTGGCATATGTTAACGACGATTCGACCGAAGAATAAGTTAGATGAAGAGTACTTTTCGAAGTATGATTTACAAAAACGAAAGTATTAGAAAATAACAAGTTTTCTTTCAGGATAATTGAACTTGGAAAACTTGAGATCAAAACAGCTGCCAGGGATAAGAGAATCTTCGCCATGGATAGTCAAATAAGAAAGTCGAAAAATAAGGCTGGTGTTATAGAACAGAGAGTAGTTTCATGCACCGAGTGTGGCGAAGAATTTTGCACAGGTAGAAAATTACATTGAGAGCTGCTGCAAATCGAAGTAATAAACATAAACATTTATAGGCAAGGTATGCGTGCAAATTAGTTACGATTCGTTTGTGCGTACGCCAGAATTACCGACTACTAGTCAAAAACCAGTTGAAAATTCTGCTCAAGGTAAAAAGAAAAAGATTAAAAAGAAAGCGAAGTCGATAAGATCGAAGAGTAAATCAAAGAAGGGAAGCGAAAATCGTTCTAAGTCGCCAAAGAAGGATAAGAAAAAGAAGTGAATACATTTTTAGTCTATATTATGTAATGTGGAGTGTAAACTAGAATGCTTGAAATGATTGTACTTTATAAATCCTATTTTACTGATAATAAAACACAAAATGATTTTTAAAATATATTTTGAAATGGTCCCCAAATGATAACAATCCACAGACCTTAATATAAATCATTTTATAATCAATATTTACAATTGTATTTGCGTGAATGCACTTTATCGGATTCTTCGGTACCTAAAATTAACAGAGCAATGTACACACATACAAATTTCATTTAAAAAATGCAATCATATACAATATATAGATTTTTTAAATCCTAAGCTTTAGAGTAAAAATAGTTTTTACCATGTGTCCTTTCTGTATATACATATAATCAATATTTACATCAACATTTACAAGGTACAATTTGCCCGCTATAGGTTACTTTTCTTTTTTGACAACAGAGAAACAAATGTTGAAATAAATATCACTATAATATAAATACATGAGTTTATTTATCTAAATGCTATGTTATTATTATTACAGCATTAACAAAGGTCATTAAGTGTAAGCATCTGTATATGCTATTTACAATAATTAAACAGAAATGCTTTCTAAAGAAAGAAAAAATACATAGTAACAATAATAAAAAAAAAACTTTGAAAGAAGGAAAATGTGAAAACAATAATTATACTAAACCATCACATGTATAATAAAAATTGCTTAAAAAGATAAAAACACAAACGAACAGCAATAAAATATACGCATATGTTAAACGAAAATATCACTACTTTAGTACATTTTTTTTAGTGCATAGCTGCATAAAGTACAACGGTAAATCAAAAACTGATATAAAATGTCTTTTTAATCTCATTATATTAGGTATGTTAATTTTATTTTAGTTTAGTTAGATCCGTTAAAGGAGAAACGAATAAAAAACATGTTACGTTATATAAATTAGTTTTTATCAAAAAGTCAATTAATAATAATATTGAAATAGGTCCCAGAATATATATATATCTATTTTTGATAAATTTTGTATATCCAAAATCCAATTTAATAACCTGCTACGCTGTAAAAATTAAAATATTCCCAACTTTAAAATTAGCATACCTAATTCTCAAATAAATTCATTTTCTGTGACTTATTTACAATTTCATGTAGATTATAGTAAAAGAAGGTACCAATTCAATTAAGAAATTATATTGCACTAGGACATTACTGTGCACTAAACATAGCATTAACTCGAATACATATGCAATAAAAAAATATAAATAACCAAATTAATTTTAACAAACAAGTTGGAAGACATTAACCTACTATAAACACTACACGTGTTTCGCAAAAATAGTCATTATTTAGTATTAATATCTATAACATACCGGTTATTTCTCTAAAGACATTAAGGCCATTTTTTCATTGGATAGATCAGAAGAAACAAACTTCTGTTGGCACAAACACATAATACGTAGGCATCAATGTTTTTATTTATTTTTTTTTTACTCATGTAGGTGATTTGTTGTCTTATACGGCTGGAATGCACACACAATGCAGTTACACTGCAATCAAATCGAAAATCTAATATGTTGCTTTGCAACTGGTGTTTTGTCCTTGAGAGTTTTTTTTTTTTGATTGCTTAAGCTATTTGATATTTTAATCATAACGTCAGGAGTGTCATCAAAGATTTTTTGAATAATAATAATGTAAATACGTTTTGTTACTCGTCGTTAAGTTAAGTTTAAGTCTTTTACATTATTGAGATCCTGTCTCGTAGTGTATGATTGTAATCACATACCCGACCCAGTCTGGAAGAATGTATTATGTATTTCTCCTAGATTTAGTTATCTCGACGAGACTTTTTCTTGCTTTTCTTAGGTTGCTTGGCTTCTGTCCACACATCTGTAAATTATTTACAATAATTAGTGACATTTATCATATAAGAAACGGTGAAGACAATATAATGAAGAAAGTGAATGCTTAGATATGAATTCAGAAAGCCACAGTGAAACTAAGCAATTATGCACTGCAAACTCTGCTAAACAAAGTGAATTAGTTACAAGTTTCGATAATCACAAATTATCTTCGTCAGTAATAATAATCAAAAAAAAGGACAAAGATGGTTATATAGCAAACGATAATACTACAGTTACGAAAAATTGGAAAAGAATCAATCAAATAAATTTAAAAAATACTAATTACAGCTTACCCATAAAAAACAAAAAAACTTGTAATTTTAATATTGACAGTTAATTTTTTTTGATAATCAGTACAATTTTATTTTATAAATAAATAACCCGATTTGACTGACATGTTTAGGTAGTTTAACATCTACTATTATTTTAGACATATATATTAGCATTTTTACATGTATTTTCTTATTATGGAACTTTATATATCCCGTTTAATTTTTGTTGATATCTCACACTTTGCTGCCTATTTATAACTACAATTAGTATTTTCAATTAGTTTTTTTTAAATTGAAAATTGTTAAAATTTTAAATTTTTGTTTTGAATATTTTTACACGTGTTTGTTTTTTATAACTATGCCACTATCATTTACTACAAGTAGTTGTATTGACAATTTTCAGTCTTACTTATTACAACTATTGTATAATTATCTCACTTATAGTAACTAAATCTTTAGTATGAAGGTAAGTTGTTGCTTACAATACAGTGCTTACTAGAGTTTACAATACCAAATATAATTGTCCAATGGAGTGTTGCTTTATTTCTAAAAACAATAGAAAAATAGAGATAGTAAATATTACCTCCTAATTCGTCAAAAGCAACATTTCCCACCGTCTCCTTTGAAGGAATTTCTGGCGGTTTCACAGGAGCTTGTTCCGATTTTGCTAGGAACTGGGTGTTGTTTTCTCTGGTGTAGAAGTTACAGTATTTTCCACAACTTCTTCTTTAACATTCTCAATTATTTCAGCATCAATTTTTTTAGCCTTCTTTTCTGGCTTTTCTTTCTTCAATTCTACTGGTTCAATTTTGAATTCAGTTACTTCAAGTTTTGCTTTTGTCACCTTTTCTTCCACCTCTTTACTTGCTGGCAATGGAGATTTTTTGGCGGAATCATTCTCTTGCAATTCTTTATTAACAATTTCCTTTACTAGTTTATCAACTTCTACAGATTTTTCGGTTTTCTTTGTCTTTTTATCTTTATCTTTTTTAGCTGGGCTATCTTGCTTTTTCTTCTTTTCGCCTTTGACAGGAACGGTTTCCCAATTACCATCATCAAAGTCTGCAGGTTTCTCAGTAAGTTTTGCTTTCGTACTTCTCTTGAGTTTTTCTTCTACCAGCTTGTCATTTTTCCTTCTATCGGTAGTCGATTTAGCCAACTTATTATTTTCTGTTTTCCTGGCATTATCAGCTTGTTCTTTCCTTCTAGAATCTTTCGAAGGGGATTTCTCCACTTTACTTTCATTAACATTTACTATATTGCCATTCGCCGATGATTTCTGGAAAAAAATGCCAAATATTGAAACGAGAATTATACTTTTCATCTTTACTCAAAAAGTAGAAAATAGTTTATATTAGAAAAAATACGATTTTATTTTTGTCCTTATGATTAAATATTCTATCAGAAAATGTGTGGTTATGAAAAAAAATATGGAATATTTTGTTTATTCATGTAAACAGAAAGAGAATATCAGAAATTAAGGAAATTGTTAGGCACATTTAATATAATAATAATTGTCATTTTCATCTCTCCTAACAAGTAATAACAAAGGGGTACTTAGACGACGAGGTCTACTAAACCATATGGATATAGTAAACCACTTACAGTATCTTAACTAAACTATTACAATCATAATTAATACGACATTAAAAAATCCACGACCAGTAACTAACCTTTTCTTTCAATTTCTTCTTCTTTCCCAAAAGTTTTGCGTTCATCGCTGTCGATGGAAGAAAGTTTGTCAAACGGTGGTTGTTCTGCAGATTTAAATCCGAATGCAAATACCAATATTGCACCGACTAAAACTAGTGCTACCGGTATGTATAGTGCAAACTGATTATTTACAATTTCATTTACTAATTCCATGGTAATAAATTTTCTACGGCAATATGCGAAATTTAGCACACGCCGCGTATTCGCGATGGTTTTTTGGTGACGCGGCTCTGACGTACGCAAAGCCCATATGTGTTTATATCTGTATTTTACAAACGCGTTTGCGCGTAAATTTTAATCATATGCGCATGTCGAATGTATTTTTTCAAAATTAATAGTGAATTTAACATAAATTTAATGTGTTAATAAGTGACATTCTGTTTATAGAATGAAAGTATTAGAAATGCCGATTATAATCCAATTTTTTTCCTTTTCATTCTATTGTTTTATGACGAGCAGGGATATTACTAAAAAACGATTGTCTATACTGAGCATGTACAAACACAAATTTAAAGACGAACACCTTTGATTGATAGCAGATTGTTTGTATTTGCCTATAAACGAATGCATAAATGAAAAATAAACGAAGTTCAAAGCATCCTTTCTTTTATTTCTAAAATATTAGTACTTTAACAATGTAATTAAGGATTTAAAAATGTAATAAGTTGGCAATGTGCATATATAAATATTAGATTTTTGGGAAATATATCACAATAATTAACTTTCTAATTTCTTTTTTGATGCCGCAGATTTTGCATATACAACAACAAGAGGTCTATCTTTAAGAATATAACCGTTTGTTTCTTCCAATGCTTGTTGTGCTAATTGAACACTATCTAATGTAATGAAGGCCTGGCCCTTCATTCTTCCTTCTTGCATAAGTCTAATATTAAAAATACCTTCTCCACTTTCTTCATTTTTCAAATATCTCTTATAAATATAATCAAGATCTTTCATTTCAACAGTTTTCGCAATATTTTTAATATATAATCTGCTCGTGGGTGCACCTGGGTGGTAGTCTTTGAACACTGGTAAAACACTTAAATCTTTTGCAGGTATCCTATTATTTTGCAATTCCTCCTCTGTTATAATTTTTTGTTCTTCTGGTTTATTATCTTCTTGCACTGTATCAACATTATCTTGATCAGTTTCAGGAACTTCCTGAACATTTTCAGTTAAACTACTAGTACTGACTTTTAATTCTATTTTATGTTTTTGAATTTCGGTTTTTTCAAAAAATTCAGAAGTCCTATCAGTTCCTTTGGTTGTGTTTGTATTTGTGGGTGGTGGTTTAATAAATTTTGGTCTTTTCACAGCTTTCTTTTGGGGTAAATTTCTTTTTACTGGAATTACTTCTGTTGGTTGTCCACTGGTTTCTGGGTCACTTTCCATTTCTGATTCTGAAGATGATTTTGTTTTTACTTCTGGAACTATTTGTTTTGTAGAAGGTTGCGGAGCCTGTCTCAAGGAAACATGTGGTGGATCTGGTATATCCGAAAATTGAGGAGGTAAATTCATTCTATTCATTAGATGCAACACCTGAGTGTAAAATTTAGGTACTGATGCTAGTGCATGTGCTATATTATTGATGGTAGCTCTATTTGGTTTCGGGTAGACATATCTCAAATGACTAGGTGGTGGTTGATAAAATGATACTGAGCTATTAAATGCATTTAGCTTATTGATGAACTTTTTGAAATTATTTTTATCACTCTTACCAGCTTCAATTTTCTTTAACTTTGGCTTATCTTGGATTATGTCATGTTCGGCATACTCAACACACAATCTTGAATTTAATATTTTGATTTGATGTAGCCTTAGGAGTACAGATTTAGCAACCTCCTTTGATTCAAATTGTGCAAATGTGACTGATTTTTGTTTATTGGTATGTGTAATTATTTTTACTTTTTGTGCACCAAAATGTCGGAGTAAATCTTCTTTTTCCTGATCAGATAAATCTAACGGTAGGTTTTTAATCTTCAAAGTGTCTTCGCAAACCATTATTAAAGTTGTAGTAAGTTGGAGAGGTAACAGCAGACACTGAATCTACAACGTACAGTACAAATGCTTACCTCCGTTAGAGATAAAATTAGTTTCAAAATTATATTTATTAAAACTTAATGTGAAGTTAGTACTATTCACTTTCTAAGCTGTCTCAAATCTATCTCCATCATTTACAATAATATGATAAAGAATTTGAACTAGTTTGTATGTTTGGGAACTTTTTTGTTGTTGGATGTGACTGGAATGACGTGTGTCACTTGTCAGATTGGGTTTGTTCAATTTATACAAAGTATAGGTCCACTTTAACTACTTAACATACAATTTTCTGTTTGATTCCTGATTAAATTTAGCAGGAAATACACGGGAATACGTATACCAATATATACACAATTATAATATACAATCCAAATGAAAGGAAAATTACTATATGTTTCCATGCTGTGTACTAATTGAACAATAGGCCTCTGTCACATAAGACAAGGATAGGAAAATAAATGTTTGTCCTGTGTCTACCTTATCTATGGTCCTGTGCGTCCTTGTTTATGGTTTGTCATCCATAGAATAACCTGTTTGTCATCCCATCTCGGTGTCTCGGTCAGTACGTCATCACCATCATCTTATCTGATGAATATAGCCGCTTAGATAATGGATTTTAAAATTACACAATGTAGTTATTTAATAGGAGTATTACAATTTCAATATAATAATGGTTGAAGATCTGCAAAAGAAAAAGAAAAATCTGACAAACAGAGATTATATGGGTGCTGGTGCAGCGTCTGGGTTTGTAACAAGAGCCCTGTGTCAGCCTCTGGATGTTTTAAAAATAAGACTGCAATTGCAAGTAGAACCCATAGCTCAGTCAACTATTTCAAAGTATCGTTCACTTCTTCAAGCCATTATTCTTATAAGTCAAGAGGAAGGAATTAAATCCCTTTGGAAAGGACATGTACCAGCACAATTGTTATCTATTGTTTATGGAGGCGTTCAGTTTTGGTGCTTTGAATTTTTATCTAGCAAATTGAACACTTTTAATGTAGCTAAACCATACAAACCAATGGTAAATTTTTCATCAGGTTTTGTAGCAGGTAATTAAGATAATGTGAATTCCTTGATACATATTTAATCAATTACATATATTTGTAGGCAGTATTGCAACTTTAGTATCCTTTCCATTTGATGTAGTCCGTACTCGGCTTGTAGCCCAAAATGAACAACATAAAATGTATAGTGGTGTAATAAATGCATTTATACGAATTTACATGAGAGAAGGTCCTGTTGTCTATTTTAGAGGACTAACACCTACAATAATACAAGTTGCACCACATGCTGGGGTGCAATTTATGTCTTATAAAATATTTAGTGAAGTATACAAAAATGTTTTTGTAATCGATGAGACTGAATACACAGTGGTAGGTAGTTTATTATCAGGCAGTTTAGCGGGATTATGCGCTAAAACTGCCATTTACCCATTAGATTTAACTAGAAAACGTATGCAAGTACAGGGCTTTGAAGAATGTCGGAAACATTTCGGTAAAACTTTTGCTTGCAATGGCATGTTTGATTGTATTTATAAGATCTACATTGTTGAAGGATTCATGGGTTTATTTAAAGGTTTAAGTCCGAGTCTTCTAAAAGCTGTTATTACTTCAGCATTACATTTTAGTGCTTATGAATACATATGCTCGTTGTTAGAACAATTTAAAGAATAAGTTGTAATCCAGTTTATACATTCTGTCTGCAAAACTATATATGTAGTGACATAACGGTAATTATCTAGTCCTAACTAAAAAATTATTATTATCTTTTAAGAGATTTTATTTCCTTTTTAATCAATTTGTCATGTAAAATTGTGATAAGTGCTTTTAATTTTTTGCAGTATTTTTTACCGTTCAAAATATTAATAAGTACAAACGTTTATGGAGGCCTTATTTTTTTTTTAAGAAACATTGTTTAGCTTTATGTTATCATTATTTATTAAGCCAAAGAGATTATTCTGTTTTAGTTACATTTTATTTTATTTATATATATAAATATATCAAAATAAAAATTTTGTCTTTGCATATGAGATTTAAAAACTCTAATACTCGCTGTTTATTTGACAGACACGTTTTACAAATACGCATGTTTTTGTTAGTGTCATTTAATTTAAAATAATCACGTTATTATTAAATAATAAACATACTTGCTGTGTTAATATTGTAATAGATAAATATAAATTACTGTACAAAATAAGCCTATTATTACTATGGTATTATCCGTAAGAAATAGTGTATCCTAAGCTTGTCATCAGTGTTTCTTTTATAGCTGGTTGAAGTTCCTTTTGCATGTAGGTAGTTAACAACGATCTTATTCCTTTTATAAATATATCTTTCCATTTCTCTCGACAGTTCTTCATCGTCTTCCTCGTTGTCGAAACTTCGTCTGTGTTCCTTAAAGCTTGGCTCGCAACCGTAAGCGTAAACGCTAATGAAACCAGGTTCCAGAAAATGCGAATCTGTTCGTACATTAAAATGACCTCGCTCACGGCGTATTGGTTCAGTGTGGAATCTATAATTTTTAATATATAATAATTTTTCATTTGTGTTTACTGGTTGAAAATTATTTAAATTGTTGAATTTGATCGTTCAACACACTAATTTTTTTAAATTGTAATTGGCATTAATACAAACCCAATTCCCGCTCTCCTTTAATCTATATATATTACAACTGCCGTCTGGATCAGAACGATTGGGCTCTCTCTGCAGCAATTCGCCGTCTCCGAATAAGTTTACTTTGCCGCTTATGCTCAGGTCGTTAAACAGCAATCTCGTTTCCAAACTCGAATTAGTCGCATCGAAATAACATCGATCCACCCTCACCCAGGAGTTTGAAGGCGGCAGGCGAACTTTCATGTCAGTTACGTACATATCGTAGGGAATTGTTCGTAATTGCTGGTGTAACGTGTAACCATTGAGATGTAAAGTCTTCTGCTTGGCGAGTTTACGTTTTCGCATCACTTGTAGAGCAATTTCCAGGCGTTGGGAGCAACGTTTTACGTGATCCGGAATTCTCTCTTCCAAATAGTCGTCGCCTCCACCATTTTTGTGTTGTTCGTTACCGCCATTAATGTATGGATATGCTGAATTTGAGAATTTGTCATTTTGTCTCGATGGTATGTCTGAAAGAGAAATGAAAATTGCTGTTTTTGTGAAGGCTTTTGCATTTATACGTGTGATAAAATATTAATTGTAATTATCTCCTTAAAAATGTGCAGTTTCTTTTCCCAAATTACCCATACAATTGATAAATTTTGGTTTGTGATTATGGGCGTGTGAAAAGAAATCGTTCGTTTTGCTAAAACATAATGGCCAAGAAGAATTGTGAGATATATAGGTGTCTCACAATACACATAACGTGTGAAAATTAAATTTCAGTAATCGTTGGTAGATATTTATTTAATGTTGTTAAATGACATATTTTAATCTATCTTTTATACAAAATATAAGATTATGACTGATATTTGCAACTTTTAAATCTTGTGAAATCTTGCTTTGTTGAATTTTAACAGATCCTAGGCTTGTATGCAAATGATTTTGAAACAATAGTCGTTCACATTGTAATTATCCAATACAACTGACATTGAATTCATTCAAAATGATGTTTTTACACAACTATTTCCTATCGCATCTGGGCATGTCGTTTGTGGAGTATTATTAGATATTTTTCATTGTTTACTGCTCATTCATCAGCTACCGATTTCAAAAAAGCTATTCTCATTTTTTTAGGATTTCACATGCGTATTGCGCAGAAGTACGTGATTTGATAATGAGCTTCTACAAAATTCACTTGATAAACAAAAATATGAGCCGAAATGAATTAATTCTATATCGTTGTTTACTATTTTCAATATCTAATAAATCGCAAACCATATGTTTTTATTCTATTGCCAACACACTTTGGGTTATATTATAAAAATTGATACACAGAGATTCAGTTTTAAAATAAAATTTTAAATCTATTAATATGTATATTGAAATTAATATTTTAAAGTTTACGAACATTACTTACCATCAACAGCCAAAGTAGTCATATCCTCAGGGAGAATACACAATGATAAATCGGTAAAGCACAGAGAAAAGAGCACGGACATCAATTTTTGCGAAAACATCTTTCGTCGGCAATTGTCCGAAAACTATTGTAATTCGTTGTTGGTCTTAAATAAAACTCGGAGTGTTATTATTAGTGTCGCACTGTCTGTAATGGCACAATGTACCGAGAGCAGATTGGTATAAAAAAATGCATTTCTGTGTGTCGCAAATTGGGGTATTGTTGTTTACAATCAGAGCATAGACCGATGTTTTATTCCAGGCACGCTTTACTCTCACTTCGTGGGCTCGTGTATTTATGTGTTTCGAGAATGTGTATGATGTGTATACTACAGATAATGATATACTCGTGCTCTACGTGGTGAATGTTTTCTGCAGGGAATCGTGCGGAGGCTTCTTCCACTTTTCGGACGTTCCATTCTATACCATTCTGCTCCACCTCCAAGAAAAATAACAGGGTCCGATATAAATTAAACCAGGTCGTTTTGATGGCGTTTCCTATCTAATGGCTGTATAGAAATCGCACGGATTTTAATTATATGAAGTGAAATGCGGGAAGTAAGAAAGTGCATAGTTGAATCGAATCAAAGCTATATAATATGAATTTTCCACTTATCACATATAGTCTTATACGTTGAAACACTAGATTTCTCTCTAAAATTTCACTTGAATTCGATTTTTGTATTACATATGCAAATAATGCTGTAATTGCTAATTTTTTGTAAATGCCTAAATAAGGAGAAGTTTTACTGTTATTCTGATTTGTAGAGAAAATGTGAAAGTGCAAAAGCCATCAATTTTGGTTAAAATGCTTATTTATTTAAATCCTAAATGAAATCCATGTTTATAACATGGTAAAATAACAAGTAAATATTGAACTATATCGTATTATATAATTATATGCAGCATATGAATGCATATCTGAGAATTAACTATATATATTTTTTTTAAGATAACGCTCAATTTTGGTAACGAAATTAGATAAATGTAAAAATAAATTCCTTATTTTATAAATTCCTGTTTTAACAATAAATTGTTACGGCTTTTGGTCTGAGCCTTGGGAAATATTTTTTTTACATTAGTGTAAATATTATATAAACCTTTCGTTTTTTCCTATTAATTAAGATTACCTAGCGTGAATAATTGCACGTTTCTGGAATTAAATAGTAATAACTCTGATTATTTAGTAGGATCTAGGAAATATTTTATTCTGTATCAAGGAGTGTTGTCTTTTTACAGGTAGGCATATGAGGATGTGTATTTAAATATTAAAAAGCATTTTATGTGCAGAAAGATTAAAATTAGAGATCTTGTGTAATTATATATTCATACATTATACGGAGAGTTTCAATTATTATGTGCCGATTGATGCAAAAAATAGTTTTACTTTTTCCATGGAAAATTTTGGATTGGACTCAGGTCGAAACAATCAAGCGTTGTTTTCTTGTAAAAATATATATTTGGGTAATTAGATCACGTTAGACGACCCAGTAGGTAATACATTGTAAGTGTGTAATATAGTAGTCCTATGGTAGTGCCTATATAGTTTCCGGAGAGAGTACTCTGTTGTAGTACCAACAGTAAAAACTAGAATAATCTTTCCACTCATGTGCTATCGTACAATATTGAAACCTATATAGCAAGATATTGTAATTTGTGCGGTTTCCATTTATTATTCATTTTGACATATTATTTATATTAAAATTTAGGGATAAGTACTAATTCCAATAATTTCAATGAAAGAATTTATACGCACGCGCCAAAATTAGTATTGACGCGTCCCATAACCCATAATGCACTGTTTCCTCTTATGACTTGACAAGTTTGAGCGGTTTTTGCTGTGTTGGCTTGGTCGGCTTGGTCATTTATTGTTTGTGCTTTTATGTGGAGGGTGTGAGTTGGTGTTCACGATGAATATCACATCAGCAGCAGGAATTATTTCTTTGTTAGAAGAAAAAAGTGTGGAATTAAAATCGTTTGCTTTGAAGAAGATAGATACCATCGTCGATGAGTTTTGGCCCGAGATTTCTGAAGTTATTGAGAAGATAGAAATATTGCACGAGGATAAATCGTTTGACGATCATGGTTTGGCCGCCCTTGTTGCAAGTAAGGTTTATTATCATTTAGGATCATTTGACGATTCTTTAATATATGCATTGGGAGCTGGCACTTTATTTGATGTAAATTCTCGGTCTGAGTATGTTGAAACAATACTATCTAAATGTATTGATTTTTATATCCAACAAAGAGTTGCTATAGTCGACGATAATGTTACCACAAAGCCTATTGATCCCCGCCTTGAAGGGGTAGTTAATCGTATGTTTGAAAGATGTCTCGATGATGGTCAGTATTGTCAAGCGGTAGGGTTAGCTTTGGAAACAAGACGGATGGATATTTTTGAAGCAGCCGTAACTCAGTCAGATGATGTAGTTGGTATGTTAAATTATGCCTTTGATGTTACAATAAATTTAATACCAAACCTTGGATTCCGGAATACTGTTCTAAGATGTTTAGTTAAACTTTATCAAGGCTTAGAGACACCTGATTATGTTAATATGTGTCAATGTTTAATATTTTTGGATGATGCAGCCTCTGTTGCCGTGATCTTAGATAAATTAATTCAAGAAAAAGATAAAACTGAATTAATGGCATACCAAATTGCATTTGATTTATATGAATCTGCAACACAACAATTTTTAGAGCGGGTATTAAATACATTAAGAGGAAGTGCTCCATTAAAGTATTTTTCTGATGAAAAGAAAAAGGATACTACTGAGAAAATGGAAACAGACGAGGATGCAACAGATAAAACTGAAACAAAATCTTCTGATAATATTGTGTTGGATGATTTAACCGATAATCAGAAAGAGCATCAGCGGTGTATAGATCAACTTTATAATATTTTGTCTGGAAAAGTAACTCTGGAGTTGCATCTGCAATTCTTGGTCCGATCCAATCATGCTGACCTTCTAATTTTGAAACAAGCCAAGGAAGCAAGTAGGGTTAATATTTGTCACACTGCAACTGTGATATCAAACGCCTACATGCATAGTGGTACAACAAGCGATCAGTTTTTAAGGGATAATTTAGATTGGTTAACTAGAGCAACAAATTGGGCTAAGTTTACTGCAGTTGCTTCCTTAGGTGTGATCCATAGAGGCCATGAAACAGAAGCACTTTCTCTGTTACAAAGTTATTTACCGAAGGAAATTGGTCCTAACACTGGCTACTCTGAAGGTGGTGCTTTATATGCTTTGGGTCTTATACATGCCAATCACGGAGCGAACATTTCCGATTACTTGCTGAGTCAACTTAAGGAAGCTAAAAATGAAATCATCAGACATGGATGCTGCTTGGGACTTGGTTTAGCAACAATGGGTACAAATCGTCAGGATGTGTATGAGCAGTTGAAATTCAATCTTTACCAAGATGATGCAGTTACTGGGGAAGCTGCTGGAATAGGTATGGGTTTGGTAATGCTGGGATCAAAAAATTCATCAGCTATAGAAGATATGGTCTCCTACGCACAAGAGAGCCAACACGAAAAAATTTTGCGTGGATTAGCCGTCGGAATATCATTCACTATGTATGGACGTTTAGAAGAAGCAGATCAATTAATTAATCAACTAATGGATAGCAAGAATCCAATTTTCAGACGTGCTGGAGCTTACACAATTGCCATGGCTTATTGTGGGACTGGTCAAAATAAAGCCATTCGTAAGTTGCTCCATATCTCCGTATCTGATGTGAACGATGATGTCAGGCGTGCTGCTGTAACCGCTTTGGGATTCTTATTATTCAGCACCCCTGAACAATGCCCAAGTGTGGTATCTCTCCTAGCCGAAAGTTACAACCCACACGTACGGTACGGTGCTGCGATGGCATTGGGTATTGCATGTGCTGGTACTGGTTTACGTGAAGCCATCGCCATCTTGGAACCGATGATTAAATTCGATTCGGTGAATTTCGTCCGACAAGGGGCCTTAATTGCATCAGCGATGATCCTGATTCAACAGAACGAGCAAACCTGTCCTAAAGTAGCTCTATTTCGTCGCTACTATTCTGAAGTGGTTTCTAACAAACACGAAGATGTAATGGCTAAATTTGGCGCCATTCTGGCTCAAGGTATCATTGACGCTGGTGGAAGAAACGTTACCTTGACACTACAGTCGAGAACCGGACATACCAATATGTTGGCGGTTGTTGGAACTCATATATTTACTCAATATTGGTACTGGTTCCCACTGACCCATTGCTTGTCACTAGCATATTCTCCATCTTGTATTATCGCTCTGAATGGACAGTTGAAGATGCCAAAATTGGAGATTAAATCTAATTGCAAGCCGAGTATGTATGCCTATCCACCACCATTGGAGGAAAAGAAACGAGAAGAGAGAGAAAAGATATCAACTGTGGTTCTTAGTAGCGTTGCCAGACAACGTAAGCGTGAAGGTGAAAAGAAACAACAAAATAAAGAAGAAAAAATGGAGACAGACGAGAAGAAGAAGGACGAAAAAGAAGCCAAGAAGAAAGAACCAGAACCCAGTTTCGAAATGCTGAATAATCCTGCTAGGGTTGTTAGAGAACAGCTGAAATATGTAAGCCTGATAGAAGGGGATCAATACGTTCCATTGAAGGATATGTCCATTGGTGGGATCGTCATCGTTCGTAATCTTAAACCTGGAGAAGAAGAATTGGTGGAATCTGTGTCTGTTATGGGTCCAAAGGTTGCCGAAGAAAACGAACCTGAACCACCGGAACCATTTGAGTGGCTTGAAGATTAATTGTTTTTATTTATGCGCTTCTGTTTTTGCTTAGTAAATGTGTCAGTAATTGGTAATTTCATTAAACAGATGCAATCAATTAATTTGTTTTTAATATTGCGAATTTATGATAAATGTACGGAATAATTAAGCTTAATTACCACTATCTCTTTTCAAAATCATTTAGAAGTTGTAAGATGTACTGTAAAGAAATAGAGACTAGGAAATAAAAATCACAAAAACCAAGTAATTTCATTATCATAAATATATTATAACCACTTTTTTAAATGGGTATTTTTTTCCTTACCTTTCCAAAAACAATTAGTTACGAGAAGAAGTAGTATTTGGCATTCTAAATTGGGATATATTTACTCCGAATATAACGCGATAGTCGACTATTAATGGGGTTTATAAACCATATCCTATCTTGTTGCTGTAGAGATGAATGTAAAGGACAGCCGTGCAGCAGTTTATTTTGATGCAGTAAATGTTTGAAATGCTTTTTTACGTTGCCCTTTTTTTATTCATAGACAACTTACAAAAATAAATTTGCGTAAAAGGGAAAATAACTGGGGATTTTGCAGGATAAATACTCGCAAGATTTTATCGTTGAGTGAAGTAGGTATGTATTTAATGATTTTATGATACATGGAGATAAGTGTCTTATGTCTAACTAAATTCGAATAATTCAATTCTTATTTTATTAATTTACTCCTGACAATTGCCAAACAGTAGTTACTAAATTTTTAGTTATGGATAGAGGAAGTAGATTATTAAGTAGAATAATAAAAATGTATTCTTGTTGATATGAATTTTACGAAAAAATATTAAACGTATAACGAATATTAAAAATTAAAGTACTGTTAATTAATAATGAATGCTTCTGTGTATAATGAGTTGCCTACGCTAACTACGATGTTATAAGGTACTTTAATATTGTAGGTTTGTTTTGGTTCTTTTTTAGGCGTTGAATAGAACTCTTCGTATTAGTTCGTTCTTTTAATTATTTTCACTCTTTTCTTACAATAAATAGACAATTCTGAAATATCGATATTAGTCCAGGTGATTTTATGCGGATTGTTTAGGAGTTTGACCTTGAGTTAATATTATTACGACCTGTCCGAATCATTTAAATTTACATTGAATTGGATGTTACACCAGATTCCGGTAAGTAGCGACATCTGCATGAAAACTACTTTTTTGTCATGTCAAAATAATATTAATGTAGTAATGGCAGGTACAGCTGATGACACCTTGGTTTATATCAAAACTAAATAATTGTAAACCGTGTAATCAAGTAATTATGTAACTTCAATAACCAATTGTAAGCAAAATACAACTTTAAAAAAGCCAAAATAGTTCAATTTTTGACGAAACAAACAATAATTAAGGCTTTTTGAATAATATTAATTTCAGCACTTGTCAGTATGACATTTATTCAAATTTAAATTGACATTTTGCTGTCACAATCTTCAATATGTAAAAAAAATATTTGTTGACAGTCAAAACCATAAACTCAACACATTGGTTGCGTTCAGAGCACGAATACGACATATCAGTAACTGTTTCCGCTACACAAAATGGAGACCAGTCCACTGTATATTTGATGTAACGTTACGTTTTTGAGACGAACTGTTAACAGTTTCCAAATCGTTTGGCAGCAGCTATTGTTTAAAAACGCTAATCAACAGTTTTCAAGATAACAGCTACTATTCGCAGTAGTACATGACACGACCTGCTTGCCCACTTTGACGGTTTGTTTTATGCGGCCTGTCGAGTCATGAGTTGCACTCTGGCCCCACTTACCAGATCTTTTTGGGGAAAATGTTTACCCTTGCATTGGCAAGAGTGGGATAGCAAAATGGTAAATTTAAATAAGTGTCATTTTGACAAGCGCTGAAGTTAATATTTTGAAAATTACACTAATTAATCCGTTTACTTCGTCAAAAACCGATCTATTATAACTTTCTTAAAGTTGTGTTTCACTTTTTATTGATTGGTTTTAATATAGAAATAAATTCGGTAATTTTGGGCAACTACATATACTCTTTGCATATTAAGGTTGCATACTCGCTAGGAAATATCCATGGTGCACAAACCTCCTAAATTTCCTAACCTAATACCGACAGCCCCTAATTAAGTTTTTTTTTTATTATTTACAGATTTACACAAAAGTGTTAAATACAGCTGACGGATTCAAATAAGCAATTACTGTAACTATACGAGATATACCAGAAGTAGTGTGAATAGTGTGTCTGAAAATATGATGATCAAGCACTATAAG
This sequence comes from Protaetia brevitarsis, assembly GCA_004143645.1. NCBI lineage: Eukaryota > Metazoa > Arthropoda > Insecta > Coleoptera > Scarabaeidae > Protaetia > Protaetia brevitarsis. Next base: position 352,786 of record RXPK01000053.1, on the reverse strand, counting down.
TAGTTTTTGTTGTTTATTACTTTCTACTTGTATGCTCTATACTCTACTTGTATGTTGCTACTTGTGCTATTTTATTATTTATGTCTGTAACAATTTCGCGCGTCTGTCTTTCCGTGTTATGTGTTATGGTTGCGTGTGTTCGTGTGTGGCGTCTTTTTATGTCCAACCCTCAAAAACCAAAAAACCCTATCTAATTGTTAAAAATATACCAACAGTTTTAACCTCTGAAAATAGGAAAATAAAGCTAAATATGGTGGTTCACAAATTGGCGGTCCAGAACCGGCATATATAATACTACTGTTGGAATATAAATATATAGATATATCTACAAATAATTTTACTCACGCATCCGATAAAACAAAAAAAGCTATAAAATGATGAGGCGTAAACGAAAATAATAAAGATGGCCCAATGTGGCCTAATTGTATTTTGTTATGTATAGTTTTTGTACGATATTTTATATAGGTACACACTTTTATTTGCCTGTTTAAAATATATATTTATATTTTGAAATACACGCGCATATTTGTCAAGTATTTTTTAAATTGGCGGTAAGTTTATTTGGAAAACGTAATGAACAAAAAAATAAAAGTACGATCCGACTAGATTGAATAAACAATAAAGTAACTATATAATATTCGGTATATAAAAGACAAAGTACACAAAATATAAATAATCGCACAATATTTTGAACTATTGCAAAGAGAACTACCCAACTGGATAGAACTACAAAGAAAATTATTGTTAGTATAAATAAAAAACTATAACGATCTCTAATAAAAAGTTTTTCCAAAGATCGTGTGTCACGTTAAGATAGGTTCGTATAGGTAGTATTTTTTTATTCAAATTAAACATTAAGAGAAACTGACAATATTTCCTATTCGGGTAATGAAGCGACACACTCAATAATTTTCTTCACTTTCTATGCAAAAAAAAAATTTCAAATTTTGAACAATGGATAATTTACATTAGATGCATTTTTAAATACATTATTGATAGAAATCCGTAAAATCTGTTATTTATAAAATAGAGGATCACCTCATTTCCTATTGAAAAAAGACTGACATTAATCCTTTTATTTAAGAAAATACAGTGAAAATAATTACGGTAGCTGTAAATATAACATAAACAAACATTTAGAAATAACACAATCAAGCAATTAATATCGTCAACTTCTCCTCCTGTGTGTATCTCTACTATATGCGATATGTTTTATACCTCCATAATATTTTACGCATGTCGATATAGGTAACAAACATACTTTCGTTAGAAAATACGTTACCAATTAGGATTCAATCCGTAGGCATCGAAACCTTTCCTAATTTAACCGTTCGTATAAATTAGTAGCGACCGTGAGCACCTTTGAAATTATGATGTTATTTTAGGACCAAATGCTCCACTTGAAAATGCGTTATAATACGTATAGATGTATATAGAAAGAAGGTCTATCGGTGGTAATTAAGAGCACTCCGAGAATAAGCCACTCCCATAAGGAAGAAAGTTTTGATATCACTCCTAGGGCATGACATAAATTTTGAGACCCACTGTACGTCGAATTGCTTTTATTTCGAAAACGGTTGATTTGTGGATATATACTTATTTTTTAAACGGTGCTTTTTAACACCCCGTATAGCATAACTGCAACAAAATAAGCAAGCAGCTTTAGCTAAACCATAAATAAAATTAACTGAAAAACTAGTTGCAATTTATCATTCATTGCGGTTAGCCCCATTTTTTAAATTTTAAACAATTAAATGTAGTGCACCAAAATTCACTAGGTATATTCTTAGTTGAAATCCAACAGTACATACAATTTACATACTAATGGCTCAGGCATGATAGTTAAGTGGGTCATGAACTAAGGGCGCAGTTAGTACACGTTAATGATATCTACCCATTATTATAGCGTTCTCTATTATAGATCGGCTTTTGTAAGTGCGAATGTTCAACCTACCGTGAAATGTTTTGTTGAAAGTTAAATGACAGGACGTCCGGAATTCTCCGCACCGGAACAAGGAAACAATAAAAATGGCTATTAAACTCTAAATATGGTGAAAGCAGATAGCAAGTGCCATATCCAGTTGTAGACAAACTTATTGCGTCTAAAAATGGGTGTTATATCTACTTGCAAGAGTTCCATTTCTGTGCTGGACTAATTCGGAACTTTTATTTGACGAAACTTACGGAAATGATTTATATGTATATTATGTTACCTTTTCTAATCCGGCCATGAAATATGTTAATGAATTCGATTAATCATACGAGGTTTTTTGTAACTCTTATTTTACCCGCGCATAAATTAGTAAGAAAATGAGTTTGATTTATTATTGTATTCGTTATTATTTAATGGATGTCTTCACAATGATATTTCACACTTTCTAAGCGGATTATTTAAATCTCTTGACTAGATCGTTGACAGTTTCGTCAATTTCGTAACTTTCCACCTTGTCAGTATGTCTGCAGTAATCGGTGAAAAATGAGAGGTAGTCCGTTTCATCCTTGGTTAAAATCCTAATCGGTGTTTGCGGTTTGTCAGGTCTCGTAGGCAACGCAGATCTTGGATGGAAGACTGCAAGAAAAAAATATGAAATAATTAGTGAAAAAATCGCGATAAAGAAACGTTTCCGTTTGAGAATATTTTGAATCCGAATATCGTGAGTAAAATCCCAACAAGTAAATGGTCGATTTTGTGCAATCGAATTCAGAAATTTCACAGTCCTTGGTAGCTTGTCGTGGTAATTAAGGATTTAATTTTGTTTGCTGTGAGTGTAGAGTATATAAGTACTTAAGTAAATATCTATGTAACTGAATATGTTAAGGTATATCAATAATGCATCGTGTGTAAAAATTCTGTTGCAGTGTTACATTGTTCCCTGACACTTGTTACTGTAAACGTGATTGTTGTGCTGTATTGCCTATTTTTTTAATTACCTGTAATTAAACCGTTACTGTATACTTTGCATTCAACTTTCGTCGGCGTATGCATGTATGCCTACTGATCTTGGCAACAATAAACTCTTTATTCACTTTACATCAGTTTTATGAATTAATTAATATGAGGTGCGCTTTTACTTTGAACATTTCTCCAATTTTATATACTTTTTATGATCGACGTAATATTGAATTAATAAAAGAACCAAAAGAAGGGAATTCACGTTTGTTTGTGGCACATCAGATATCTTTCATAATGTTACATCTCTTATAAATAATGATAATTGTATTTATGAATAAGGATTTCATTATAAATCCAAATGATTATACCACCTATGTATACCGTTTAACGCCCTTTTTGCAATCTACTATACTCTAAACTAATCTCACCAGAACATGACGACATATTGTCGTCAGTGTGCTATTTGGCTCTAGAATATAATAAAATTACATCGTACATCGTGCCTTTATTCGTATGTAAGTATAAGTGAAATAATAAATCGATTTATACTTATTATTAGTATTTCGATTTAATTTATCGAAAAACAGTAAAATTTGTTGATTCGTTGTGTTGAACTTTTGTTGTTTGTTGTAATAGGAGAGTACAAGCTTGAGCCGCATAGCGGCGAATGATTTAATGTACGAGTATTACAACAGTGATTGTAATACGTGTTTTTTATACTATTTTTTCTATTTCGCATTAATTTACGTTTATTTATTATTTATAATGGAATTTCTAGTCCATACAGGGAACTACAACGTTTCCGTGTTTGCGACACAATTGTTGTTTCATGTGCAATTTCATACAAAAGCCTAAATAAAAATATCAAATGTGAAGTGTCAAAAATAACAATGCACTACCCACATTTGCATAAAATGTCACCATATTCAGTAACACTGTTTATTGGCAAAACGGTTACACAGTGTATATCGTCGTTGTCAAGTCAAAAGCTGCTATGTGGGACATTTCCTCAAAATGAGATATATATTTAATATGGCAGATTTAGACCCCATACACCTTCCTATACTGTCAGCTTTGTGATAATGTACGCGATTACTATAATATTTTAGCTTGAAATATCTGTTATGTGATTGGTAGTCAGAAAATATGCTATGGGGAGTTAACCGCGCTTCCTACATCTTGAAAACTACCATGTGAGTCATTTGCTCACAGCAGATATTCATAATCTGAGCGGCTGAAAACTTTTGACTTGCGAATATGCTAGGCTTTTGAAATTCTATTAACACAGTTGATTAAATTTAAACGAACATTTCAATTTTTACCAGAGTGTACCCTGAAATAGATGGGTAAATATAAGTCGTTTAAAAATTACTATGATTCTCAAATCTAACCTTGAAATATTTGAACTAAGAAGGCTCGTAAGGAAAGGCTGTTTTGGAATATAAGCATCACAGTTAAGCACTTTTGGATCATTTTTAATTTGGATCGAATTGTTTTTTGTTAAAATATATTTAATACAACCATACCTTTACTGCCAAAGTTATTAGCCGTTAATATTTCAGTACATTGTGCCACTTTACAAAGGCTTCTTTTCGCAAAGAAAATTAAAAAAGTTTCGTCAAATTCGTTCACCTTCAGGAGATAAAACTTACACTGTCTATAGAATATCATACATTTTACGATTCTCTTTTACATAAGTACACACAATAGTTAGTTATACGATTTAAAACAATATTTTTGGTCAAAATAAAGCGTGTTTTTTCTAATTTGAATGTGTTTTATTTCTATTTTGTCAACTGCTATGTCACATTTTTAAAAAGCAAAATCTGCTATGTGTTCTCAAAATAATATCGATTGAAATTAATATAACTGTAAAACTAGAGGACTTAATTAGTTTGTTGCTTCTCCTGTAAAATTTCGTAAAACCCACTTTGCCAGATTTTAACTTGACAACGACGATATGCGAAAAAGAAAAAATATTTTGTTATTTTTGTTTAAAAATAGGGTGCCAGAGTTGTTAAAATGATAATATTTCTATATTATCAGATAAATATTTTATAGGACATGTGATCATCAGAATGGCGAGTCGCAGGGGGGCCAATTGTACAGAAACCTATAATTCCGTCTGTTAAAATCCAGTTTTAACAAATTATTACATGCTTATATGCTTATAACAAGTTGATTTAATTTTAAAACAAATAAATTGTAATATATCTACAGTAAGTATGAAAATAACTTGCTCTAACAAAAACTGAAGTCAGTACAATGAAATGAGTCAAGAAAATATTCAGTACCGTTAGAATTATATAACTAATGCAACCAAGTAGGTAATTCATTCCATTCTTATTTTATTATAATTTATAAGAAGCTACATATTTCGGCCGAAACTGGTCATCTTCAGGCTCTCTTTCCGTTTGACGCTATAGAGCCTGAAGCTTTTTATAGATTATAATAAAAAGCTACATGTTTTGGCCGAAACTGGTCATCTTCAGGCTCTCTTTCTTTTTTTTTTGCATTTGAATATGTTTATCTATTCAAGTAGAAAATATCCAACGTAGGTAATTATTTAAAAATAGATATTTGTTTGCCCATATACATGTCCTACCGAACTGGCGCATTAGAATTTTTTGAATTTCCAGCAGGAATTTGATTTTGAAACTTGCAGAGTAGTCATGGCCGACTATCATCTATTTAAAGAAAGTATTTTCAGACTGATAGCGCTTTTGGTATACATGGTGTCGATATCAACGTTCTTATTTTGTCAAAATTACTAATATCTCAAAAGCGATAGCTTTAGGAATATGATACATTAATGCAAACTCATCACAAATGATGCGAGCAATACATTGGACTCCATTTAAAATAAGAAAGTTGATATTGACTTATGTAGTAAAAGTGCTATAAGGCTGAAAATATTTTCCTTAAACAGTCGGTCATGACTACTCTGGAAGTTTCCAGATCAAATTCTTACTAGAAGTTCGAAAAGTTTTAATGACCCAGTTCGGTGGGACACTCTTTATGTAGACAAGCCACCCGCTTGAGTCAATGAATATTTTATTAGTTTAGCAATTTCTTTCACTTTCCAGTGTAATTTGCGGTAATGCCTTTAATTTAAAAGCAATAAATTTTATTTAAAACTGCACATTAAATAAAGTCTTTTATAACGAAAGTGTTCAATACTTTCTTGTAAAAAATGCAAGAAAACAATTTCTAAAGTGCTCTCAAGACCCATATAAAGGCGTTCATACGTATCTATTATGTGTGCGAGCACTTCATCATTATTTATTGTGGTGGTAAGTGGACGGATGCTACTAAAGCCAAAATGAACTTTCTGGTTTTTTTTTTTTTATTCGCCACGAGAAGTGCAGTCTAAGCTAGAACGTATAACAATTGAGTTCGTGTCGATCAATCAATCGATACGTCCATACGTACCCCTTCGGTTGTTGACGAATCGCGGTTCGAGGACGCGCTTCAGCGTCTTCGCTAGCCTTTCCACTTGAAGTACTTTCTTGGCGGCGTCGACTGCTATCTCCATTATTCTCGCTTCCTCTGCGTAACATTCCGATTCCGCTTTTTGCACCTTGTCCTGGGGCAGTTCGTCCAGTTGTATGAGGAAGTGGCGGTAGTTCATCTCGATGGCTTTCATCATGTCGCCGACGCTCAAATTGGCGTCGTTCGGCGCTATCCTCGTCTCGTATACGTCCTCGACGAAGACGTACAGGCTGAGGACCTCCTCGTCGGAAATTAGTTTGCGGAATTCGCCGTTTATCAGTTCCATGGCGAGCTCCTCTAGGGACCGAGCACGTTCCTCTTCCCATCTACGGTGAACATACACACAAAACGGTTGAGATATTAAATTGATGGCATCGGATAGGGCTTTCAATTTCAAATGTACTGTGGTGATAATGTGCTGTTGTAGTCAGTTACGAGAAAGTTAAGGCGAAGTAGTCTGTTGCGGATAAATAACATTGTACACGAAAGTTTCCGTACAATCAAGTACTTCCAAAAGTTAACGTCGTTATTACACAACAAACGCGTTTGTTATGATAATGCACGGGTTTTTACTAAAATCTAGTTGCCTTTTATAAACACGCCATCAAATATTACCGAAGCGACCATCATTTTTAATAACAGTCAAATTAATAACTAGAATGGCCAAATAACGTCGGAACTTTTGATCTCAAGGGGCAAAAAGTATTTATTTATGATTCTGGAAAAAATAGCGCATGTAGCTCATAGGTAAGCGTCTAACGCACTCCTGGGGTTTCTTCCCACTGGTGCGTTAGTTGTCACTTTCCATAGTAGTTATGCAAAGTCTCATACTATAACTGTACTGGATAATCAATTCAATTAGTAATAATGATTATTGTGTCTAACTAGTTTGTAACTTAGGAAACGTTGCCATGATGCCTGTTTATTACATTAGTTGCCATTGAAGGATGTAGCGTTTCATTAACATAATTAAAACTTCATTTGTCAAATTCAATATAGGCATATTACTTAGTGGAGAAATTCTTCGTAACTTCCTTTACGCTGAGTTGTTATGGCAACATTTTTTTTTTCCCGTGATCCACAATTTGTCTTTGGTTATTGAAAAGGACATATTTGTTTTCGTTTAATGATGTCTTATTTTCATAATGTCATATTAAAGCAAAGTCTGAGAAAATTAACTTTGTTTCATAAAATAACAAAACATAAATATGTTCACGAAATCAAAACGAACACATTAATGTTTAAATTAAGCTTAGATAGCTGAGTGCCCGATCGATTTTCAAAGTTAATTAGTGATCTGCGTTTTTCTTTCGCATTTATTATACATTATTGGCGCCTGAATATCATTTATATTGCGCGGTGTATTTTTGTTTTTATAGTGCTGTTATTCGGATTCAGATAATTTTGAATCCGGATAATTTAATATTCGAATATCCGGATCTAAATGCTATCCGAATCCACTAACCGAAACCTCGCATCCGGATCCACTATCCGAAACTTCAGATCCAAATCTGCTATCCGAAACTTCGGATCCGAATACATTATCCGAAACCTCAGATCCGGAATTGCTATTCGAAAGTTCAGATCCGAATCCGCTATCCGACACCTCATATCTGCTGCAATAATCACTAAGATTTGTTGAACATTTATGTAATGCAAAGTTAATGTAGTACATACACATGAGTTGGTTGATAATTTATATCTTTTCCAGATTCGAATCCGAAAACCTAATAATAGAACCAGATAGTGGAACGTTATCGGATACCAAGAGCATTAATTTTTGATATGACCCCAGAAAAAATCCAACGGAGATAAATCCGAAGATCTGGCAAGCCATTTAGTAGAACTTCTTCTGTTGATTGTTTTGCCAGAAAAGACGTTATGTGAATATTCTCTAACATGGATTGCAAAGTGAAGAAGTGCGCCATCTTGTTTCCAATAAAATATTATGATTATCTAAGATTTCCATTCGTGAACATTGTTTATACTGCTGTAATAACATTATTTTGTAACAAATTTAATGCAGATCATTCACAATGCCTTATCCTGGAATATTTTTATCAATAATGCTTTCGCATACATATGTTATTTTTTGTGGATATTCTGTATGGCCTTTCTCCGCTAAATGGGAATTTCGATTTGACTAATAGATGCCAATATCGATTTACTGAACCGTTTACCATAAATGTCCCTTTATCGGAAAACACAACATTAGAAACAAATTTGTCATTTTCGCGCCCCCATCCAGAAACACAGATTTTGCATTACTTTAAATCGCCCGAAAAAAAACTTATTTTCGTCCTAGGCCAGTAAAAAAGTCACTGAATGTTGGCAGCACTACATTCGGGTTGTTAAAATATCTAACAAACTGTCAATAAGCTGTTGCGCAACATTTTAGTAATATATGCTGATGCCTCCATTCATTATTGATAAATACTTGTGATACTACTAAAAAAAAAATACCGGAACAGATTTATTCTCGGAAACGTCAAAACACAAAAGTAATATGCGGCAGGTGTTGCCAACCTATACTCCTGGGTGTCAATTTTTCCTTATTATTCTCAATAAAATCAAGGTTGGTCGGAGCAAAAAACAGTGTGTAATACAGAGACTACTTACAGTAGTATTCTTACAAACCGGCGTCATTCTCACAAAACTCTAGTTTCTGGGCCTAGTGATACAAATAACTATTTTGTTTTCTATGACTTGATCACAGATTGTCAAAGACTGTGTGTGTTCTTCGAATAAAATTTTCTTCATATTTCATTATAATTACTTCAGGTTTGTATGGATAATATTTTTCAAAACTTCTTATGGTTAATATTCAATTTTTTTTGGGAAATTTCTTGAAATTTCCCAATATAACTAGTGAATTTTCAGCGCCTATTAATTATAATTAATTGGCTATCAATTGCAATGGAACGGCTAGCGGTTCTAATCATTCGACAATCGGTTATAATCAATCTCTCTGTTGCGATGGAAATACCATCTGACGAGTATCAGAGTGAAAGTAAAAGACCGAAAAAATTGTAAATAAAGTGAATTTAGACACCCCTATTAGATTCTGTGCCACAACTGTTTTTCTAAATATGTTTTTTTTTATTCAAAGAACTATGTTTAGCACGTGTCTTGGTTCATATCCTCCGTAGATACAATATGATATGGCCTACGAAAAAAGGTCCTTTTCTACTCCTGTCGTTTAAAAAACGTGTGTAACTTGTGCTATGTTTAATATAGATTCAGGTAGGCCGCGAAAAAAGTTTCGGAACTATGGTGTGAGCTTGAGTTCGAGCCCGCATCGTTCGGATTTTTTTTTTCACTCAATCTACATAATTCCAATTCCACATGAAGAAACCATGAGTAATTTATTACAGTTTAAGAAAGAAATCTGCTGGTGCGCGGAAAGTGTGAAGAGTGACAACATTTTATTCTATTTAAAGCTAATTTTGGTTTTAATTACTCAAGGTCATTTAAATTTCAACGGAACAGATCGAATTGGAGCAATAAACTGAATGTAAAAGGGAACCTAAATATGTATTGATTAGATCTAAATTTAGAACATTGCGAAAATGACTGGTATTCATGAGAGAAGCACAAAATTGATACTACTTTCTCTAAATGTAATTTAATTTATTTACTATAGCTAAATACTTACAGAATTTCACCTATGAGACTGTCGATGATTTCCTGCACCGAGTTAATTTGTTCATCAAATTTCTTCTGGGCCTCCACCATTCCCTCGCGCACGTTTTCTAAAGGAATCGCCAGCTCTTCAGAGTGCAACAGCGAGTTCAGATTTTGCAATTCGATAAATCTGAAAACTTTCAGAAGCTCGTAGGGTTCCTTGAAATATAGCAGCGGCTCTTGCTGCGTTTCGCAGTCCTCCAAAAACATTTTTATCATCGCATCCAAAGTGTTCGCTTCGGATCCCGAACCCAACCGGTATTTTTCGAAGATCGAACTCTCCGTTTCTATCAGGCTCTGATGCGAACTCTCTGGTTTCAAATGATAGTAATCGTGCACCTTTCTCCAGTGCAACGGACTGACCAAATATAAGAATTTCTGATACATCTTGCAATTTCTCCATTTCTCCTCTAGATTGTAGACTTGGGCTTTTAATGCGCCGTAGTCTTTCGATAATTCCCTGTAGATTTCGTATTTTTCAAAAGCTTTGGTTGCTTCTTTTTCAGCTTGTCTCAATAGTTCCATGGAGGTGGAGTGGTCGTTCGAAAGGAATTGCTCGAAACTGTCAACATAAGATTCATACCTCGACTTAATTTCGTCTATCATCCTTTGTTCCTCTATAAAATTTTCCTCAATTAGTATGACTTCGTCTTCTCTATAACCGGCTACAATTTTCGACCTCAAACACTCCCTGATATCGTTGATATAGCTGCGCACATCGAACTTTTCACCGATTGGTCTTCCTTCACGATGGTGAAAAAGTTAGGTCAATATCTAAGATTGTTTTCATGCTCTGCAGTTCTGGTTCCTTGACGTACAATCGGTTTAGCATATCTAGATTTTGCCTCGATTGGTAATTATTCCTCCTGTTATATTTCAACCCCAATTCTTTTCGTCGTAAATTGTCTCGCCAGGCCTTAGACATGACTTTGTAGGAAAAATTTTCCAGGTCTTTAGGATAAACGAACGGCGAGGGTTCCTGTAGGATATCTCTTTGATTATCATCGTTGATTTTCGTACCGCACGTAAAGTAATGCTGTTTTACGACGTCCTGTTTCCAAACACCCTTTGCAGAGGTGTTTTCGGTTAATGAGCGGGTGCAGTTTGTCTCTCTTTTTTTTCAAATCCCTTTTTTGATTAATTACATGTTCTTCGTACGCCTTGCCGGCCTCTGCGATGTCTAAATTAATGCTCGATGTTTTCGACATTTCTAATTCGCGCCTTTACAATGATTCCTTCCAAAATTTTCAACTTGACATTATTATTGTCAAACATATTCTGGATACACAAATCACTAAGAAGATGCTCATCGATTAAATATGCGAGTGCGTTGCTATGGCAAAGTTATTTTTGGTCGTTTTCTATAACTTGACATAAAATTGAAATGGTAAAATTATATTGTGATGATATTAAGGGAATATGATAGAAAAGTGAATTATACAATTAAAAAATGGGTAATCAATATCTCTGCTTACAATAATATTTGAAATTTCTGAAATGGTTTCAATGGATCGATGAAGAGACGAGGTGGCTATTAAGTTTGTACGTACAAGACATACCAATTAACATGTTTCTGATTTCATTGCATTTTATTTTAGGATAATTACATTCTATGCAAATTATAAATCAATAAAATGAGGATCAGTTACTTTTTACTATATTTATTGGCCAAATACCAATTTTCAAGCCCTTTACAGATGGAAAAATACAACGAGCTAGCATAGAAAGATATTGAGAAAACGCAAATTACGAATTATGGATATTACTTTTAGAATTTCTAATTCCACATAAGTAAAAAATAAAATTAAACATTTCTTAACAAATCTATTTGAACTAAAATGATACTGTTTATGATAAGATGTATACAAAGAATAATAAGCATGCATAGAGAAAAGCAAACAGAGGAAAATGACATCGAACAGCCTGAAAATCATAAATAATTGTTTTGGGACTACCTAATGAACCAAATACAATAAATAAATACTATTGTCTTTAAACATCGTTCTTTTTCTTCGCGATAATGATTTTTCAATTAGTAATTGATATGAATGAAAGTTAACACATATCAAGATATTGGCAGGTACTATCATACCCTAAATTTTTCATTATTTACTTCTCACGCCATTTATTGTTGATAAAAAAATTCCACATCATTCAAATATTAATAACGTTTTTAAAGTATAGGTGGCCTAGGAGAAAACAATTTGCCTTGTGAGAAAAATGTAATAATTTGTTACTTTACTGAAAAATGTCATTTGCAGTTAAATCTGTAATCTAAGCATGGGCGTAGCCAGAAGTTTTGTTAGAGGGGGTCCCACAAAAAGTCGATTGCATATGGCTATCGAATAAGTATAAAAACTAATTTGATGATTGTTCAAATTGTAACAAATTTTCACATGCAATAAACACAATCATCAAATTAGTTATTAACTAAGTACATAAGGTCAGCATATCGCCGATTGAGCTGAAAAAAATTGGTGTGTGCGGATTTTTGTAAATACGCCTCTGATGATTAAAATAAAATAAAATAAAATTAAAACGATATTTTTCTTGAACGGCGAAAAAACGCGTTTAATCGTGTAAATTCGTAATTTTCATCACTATATTGATAAAAAAATGTAAAACAAACATTTGACTGTAATATACTGAAAGAATCCCGCATAAACTCTATTTTTGCTCCCGTGGCCGCACTCATACAACATCAGTAAATTGTAGTAGAGAACAAGCAGACGGGCCGCTTGGTCTAATGGATAGCGCACTCGATTTCTAAAAGCAAAGTCTGGAGTTCAAGGTTGCTGTCATGTTCATTTTATTTTCGTTAATAATATATGTATAAATTTAATTTTTGCAATTAAATTTAAATTGTTGCGACACGTCAAACGAACATGAATTAAAATTCAATAATAACACATTCAAGATATGAAACACTGGTTATAAAAAATTATGGCAATAAATGAATTAAGAGAAAAAATAGCTAAAAAATGGAAAAATACTTGCTATTACATTACGTAATTTTTATAATATGAAAATTTTACATATTATTGCATCGTGATTGTGATTTTCTTTTTTTATTGATTTAATTCATGTGCGATTCACGTGTTGCAACAATTTAAATTTCAATGTGAAAATTAAATTTAATATTTTTTTATATGTTATTAACAAAGAAAAAATGAATACAGTAACCTCGAACTTCAGAGTTTGCTTTTAGGAATCGAGTGCGCTATCCACTAGACTAGTCTGTTTGTTACTATAATTTATGCCACGGGACTAAAAATGGAGTTTATGCGAATTTTTTTTCCTGATTGAAATATCATCTCCATATAATATAGATGTGGCAAAAAAATATTAATTAAATCATAGCCACCTTAAGGAAGATCTCGTTTCAGTAACATCTTTTGATTTTTATCTCTTTGAACTAAAACTAAAGCAATTGCAGAGAAATTCCATAAGTATATTGTGCACTGGGTTTCTAGCGGATAAAACACCAGTAGCACGCAATTTAGTGGTGCTAAATATTCTCCTCCCCTCAAAAAAAATTATACCTGTGTGTTTTATACTTCCCAACTTTCTGCAAAGGGACAAATCCTTACCAACTAATTAGCTAATTAGTAGCCAGGATCCTCGTTTAATCTATGTTAATCTTATTAAATTGTCAGGGAAAGCTCGATTCTCCACTTAGTGTAGCATGCAAACGCTGCAATTTTCCCTTTGTATTTACGCTGCCTTGCTAAAAATATATTAAGAATTTTCCAGTGCCAGAAAAAGCAAATAGAATGGTGTATTATATACCTGCGGGATTATATTGAATAGATGGAGAAATATACAGCGAGAATATATGACGATTGTCGTGTTTATGTTTAATTTCTTGCTGATAAAGCTCAAAACTAACGGAGAAGGAATAATCATCTAAAGGGGCCTTCAATCGAAGAAAATAATATTTGTGAATTTATTATGTATTTTATTTCATTTTTTTTTATATCGTTATAGGAATCTCAAAACGTATTTAGATAGTAATTTATTATTTATTCAGCCTCCACTGCAAAATTCCATACGTAGAAATTGAATAGAACCTAAGAATGCAAGGCATCAATATTACAATAAAATTTGTAGAGAGGATTATGAGCTTACAAAAAAAATTACTTGTGAATTTGACTCAAGAAAAAAAATCTATTAATTATACCGGATCCCATAGATCTCTGCCCATAGCTTTTTTTTACAAATATTTTCTGATAAAATTCGAAATCCACCTATTATTTGCATCAATTTTTCAATTAATTAAATTATAAATTTTTATGAATTCCGATTTTACTGGAAATATGATCAAATATAAAATTTTATATGGAATCCCCTGTATATTTTGGCATATTTGGATTCTATGTAATTTTCTGGATTCCAAAAAAAAATTGTTAGTTTTCGTTTGCTTGGTTACCAGAAAGTTGAATTTTTATTTGTCTATCTAGAGGGCCGCGAATACGCTAAAAATATTCTTAACATAAAAATTTGCAAATGTTTCAATCTCTCGTTTTATATATCTACTAAGACAAAGTATACTTGATAGTTTCTACATAAATGAAACCTATACCTAAACGAGAAATTTTGTACGGTTTCAATGATTCCAAGTACTTGGTATTCGAATTAAAAGTAGTTTTTCAGTGGATTAAAAATGCTGGATATATCTAACAAAACTAAAGAGCGCGCCACGCTAGATAGCAAAATAAAAATTCGAATTTCTTATAACCAACGAAATCAACAAATCGGATGTTTTTGGACTCAAAAAATTACGTAGAGTCCGAATATGCTAAAATCTACAGGGTACTCCAATTAGAATTTTAAATTTAACCATATTTCCGTAAAGCAAAGAGACAAAAAAATAAGGAAAGATAGATAATTGAAAAACGAAAATGGAAATAATACATTTCCAAATTTAATAAAAAATATTAATAAATAAAGAAGTTATGGGCTGGAGCACCCTATTTGAAGTGGTTATTAAGAATGCTTTTTTGGGATCAAGTTTACATATAAAATATGAATCATATCTGCTAGAATTGAGTACAATGCTTGCTGCTAATGTCCATGTGAAGACTATTTAAAGATCTCCCTGTTAAATTAAAACTTTTGATAGGAATGTATATGTTTCTTGACGTTTTCTTTTGCCTGAGCATTATTATTATTATTCGGTCTCTGGTTCTCTTGCTTGGTTGAAAATATTTGGTCATTGCTTGAGCAAACTGCCAGATTTCAGTGGAATTTAACATTTTTTGGTCTAATCGTTCCAGTTTGTTGTTCCACTCTATGCTTTTGTTTGTTACATGTTCAACAGCAAAGAGGAAATGTCCTCCACAGTTTCTTGATCTATAAAATAGGGCAACTATAAGATAAAAGATGCAGGTGGGCGTGAAAGCAGCTATGTCCAGATAAGATTTACTCATGCTGGTAGTTTATCTTTGCATGTCTTTTTGAAAGTCAATGTGTTATATTATAATGTTTTATTAATCTTCTTATCCATTCGATTGTATTGTAATCCAGTTCGCAAACACGTGTGAAGCCTAGACCTGGGTGCATTAAAATAACAAGTCGTGTTGTTTGGTACACTAGGTCAAGAGAAGGTGGAGTTCTTGTCAGAACTAATTCTTTTCCGGTAGGTATTTTTGTGCACCAGTTTCTTTTCGGCCATATATTCTTTTGCATGCAATACCGAGATACTTCAGAGACTGTAGATTATATTGTGCTCCAAGTGCATGCTAAATTCTTCGATATTTTTTTCCCCCAATAAGTATAACTGCACAGGTCTTGTGTGGTGCTATTTAAACAATTGCATTCCAATCATTCTGCTATATTATACAATGCATGTCATGACATCTAGAGCTTTTAAACGTAATATCCATTGGCATAGCAATTCGTTAAATTTTGCTGTTGTGCGCAATGAAAATAATGTCATCTCAACGCGTCGAGTTGAAAAAATTTTTGGACATTTATAATGTTTAAGCAAACACTACTATTTCTTTCTAAACATCTAATCCTGTTTTTTTTTTTTTTGATTACAGATTCTTCTCTGAAACATGTTGCTTTTCCACTAGCCTTGTTTGTATTTCAATCTCTTCTTTCGGGAATCAATTAAGTATCTAAATTAATTTTTGTTTGTAAATTGGCCTATACATCCACATAGAGAAACTAGTAATATGATGAAAACATAATAAACGCAATCTTAAATATCAGTCAAGTTACTTAATATTTGTCTATGTTTGGTATAAAAACGTAAATTGTTTCAGATGTGTGTTTACATTATTATAACCGAAAGAACATCAAATAAATAACAGTATGTCTCATTGGAAATTTTGTGGTAATATAATCATTTTAAACTTACCTGTGTATTTTACGGCACCTGTACTCTATTAACTGCTTTTGTAAAAAAAAAGTACAGATTCTGCTTGAATATACATAGGACGTAGTTACCTTCTATCTTCTAAACATTATATTTTTAGTGTGGTAAATTCAGGTAAGCTTTATTCCTTCTGAGAAATGGTGAAACATCTTATGGGAAGTCCGAGATATAAACGCCGTATCTGAAACATACTGTTACAATCCACAATAACAGAAGTTTATTGTTAGTTGTAAATGTACTATAGTTTGCATTTTCTATTTTTCTTAAAAAATAATGCTAGCGTAATATAAAAATCTTTGAAACAATTTTTTTTTATTCCTTTACGGTTGAAAGTAAAACCTACGAGAGTTGGGATTTACGTTGAATTAGAAAAAAAAATAAAGCTGAAATTAGAACTTTTTATTAGATAATCATAACTGTTATAAAAATTCTGATGAATTCTTGCTATCTAGAGTGTAAAATATCTTTCATTGTTATGTTGTATAATACTATGTGTCTGTTTATTGTTCTATTTAAAATAATAATTAATGTTATTTATCTCTATATATCTGGCTATATAATTATTTTCTTATTCTATTGCTTACTTGAAGAGTCTGAATTTAATTTACAAAATACAAAGCAAATTTTATTCAAAATGATAACCTGCTGGATTGTCATTGTATAAATATTCTTTTGTATATCTAGTTTAAGCATTATTTTAGTTTTGAAAATTGATATTAGAAAATGATTAATAATTGATCTGAGAATTAACTGAGTATAAACAAGTTTGATCTAAACTAACCGTTAGAGATAGAAAAGAGAAAACGAAATAAAAGGAGAGATACATAATGGTATCACAATTAGCAACAAGTTGTAATTATTTAATATTCAATTCGAAAAGTATTGTTTCAGAACTGCGTAGGCTCATTTATAAGCTTCTAAATAATTCATGAGGCCAACGGATTCTGTGGAGGATAACAGATAAGATGATATTATTCATTGATATCGAGGATCGAGGAATTACTTGGCTTGTACAGTTAATTTGTTGCCTATAAATTACAGGAACCGTCTTTATGTTTTATTTTGTAATGTTAGATAGACGTTTGCTACTTTTTTAGGAATCAATTATTTTTTTTTGCATTTTAATCAAGTTTGGACGACATTCTGTCAACAAGGCTTGAAAATAACAGTAAGGTAAGTACATCGGACAGTATTAATTACATGACATCCATTAACTTAATACTGTCCGGTGTAACTGTTCAATAATAGTTTTCTGCTTTATTTGGAACTGTAATTTTCGATGACATATTATTAAGTAGTCGCTTGTAGTGGAACACGCTAGAAGGTGTCCATTTGTTTTTCAATTATTTTTTTTGTATGGTTGTGTATAGCTTGTAATTGATTTTTGCATAAACAAGTTATATTTTCCCAAAAGATGTCAATCAAATCGTAACTACGCTTTGAACGTATGAATTCTTATTAAGTAATTTTTGCAGTTCGTACCTATACTTTTTTAATAAGACGCTATTTTATAATAACTGTATTTATTGCATAACTATAAAATTTATAAGGGTATTCAAAAATTTAAAAAATAAGAATTGTCATTATAAGTCTATTTATGTTTTAATAAATAATTACACAAGTAATCTTTTGCTTTTGTTTCTAATTTCACGTTTCGGTTTCATGCATAGGAAACAAGTTGAGATATAAATTTTCGACGTTATAGGTTAGTTTTAGTTAATGAAAAATGTAATTTGTAATTTAGTAAGATAGTTATGAGGTTGAAATTATCACTGACAGTAAAGAAATACGCTTTATCTTCTTGCACAAACAGTTAAAAGTGTTTTTAAATATAATTCTTCATTTAATTATGGCACGAAGTGTGTGAAAACAGTGTATAGACCCTTTCAGAGAGATTTTTTTAGTTTTTTTCTTTTTATGCAACGCCAAACAACAGTGGCGGCTCGTCAGTGGAGTTATTTATTTTTAATAAAATAAATAACCCTTATTATGTATTAAAATAACTTCTAAACATTGGCAATATATTAAAAATAAAGCAATTTTGCAAAAAATATAATAAATAGTACCTACTTATATTTATTTGTATGTATGTACTTTAATAGCAAGTGAGGAGGCTAACCACAAATTTGGCTCAAATGAAATCAATCCGTCCCGTAAGTGCATATGCATTTTATACAGTGAATACTACGTACGGTCGGAGGCTTACCTCCTAGGTGAGATCGGCATGTTATCGATTGTAAAACATTGGCATGCAACTGCCCATGCGACTCCCAGTACCAATAACTTAAGAAGTTTTGTTAGGTTATACACAGAAAATGGATAAAGTGAACGAAATAAGAAGTTGCGAAGCTATTATCGACTGGCTGGTAAGAAATAATTCTTTTAATTGTTTAAACATACAGACGAAATTACGTGGTTCTTGGTACGCCAGATAGCACACTCACGTGAATAAGACGTCGGTGAATAATAATTTCTCAATATATGACGTGAAAATGATGTCATTGTGCTGGCTGATTAAACAATAAATTATATTTTATTTTGATTTCTTTTTTCAATTTCTTTCTACACTTACAATGTTACAATAATAACTATAAAAATATAATTTATTGACCGAGAGGAGTTACCTAGTTTATAGTAGCCTCCCTAGCACGAAAAGTTATGAGGCGCTACTGCCGAATAAAGAAAATAAAACAACACCATTATATTTTTTAAACATAGAGACGAAATTATGTGGTTCTTGGTCCCAGATAGTACACTGACGTGAATAAGACGTCGATTAATAATAATTTCTCAATATATGACGTGAAAATGACGTCATTGTGCTGGCTGGTTAGACAATAAATTATATTTTATTTTGATCTCTTTCTTTCTACACTTACACTGCTACAATAATAACTATAAAAATATGACCGACAGGAGTTATCTAGTTTGCAGTAGCCTCCCTAGCACAAAAAGTCACGAGTCGCCACTGCCAAATAAAGAAAATAAAACAACACAATTATCTTTTTTACGTTTTGTTAAACAAATTACAAACGCTATTTGTCACATGCCAATTATTTAATTTTTAATTTTTTTTTAATTTTGTCAAATCTAAACATTCACACTCTTCATCTTCAATAAAAAGCGTCATTCCTATGGTGAGGGTCGAAAATGAATGAGAATAGAAATAAATGTAATCACATCAGATCTCTTCTTTATTTTTATTATCTAAGAAAAGGTTCGAACTTATAGGGATGAGAGGTTGTACATCTCGGCAGGTGCCTTCTCTGAATCTGATTGATGCTATTCATGAAGAAGTCGTGAGTACGTGCTGGACCTCACGTCGCTCTACCTGATTGTAAGAAGCAGGTGCGTTCCCAAAAATTATATTTAACTGCAGGAAGGTAGGCGGTGTGAATAATACTCATAAAGGTTTTAAAAAACAAACATCGTTTAATAATAATTAGAAATAATATCGTTTTTACATTTAGGTACATATTTAC
This sequence comes from Protaetia brevitarsis, assembly GCA_004143645.1. NCBI lineage: Eukaryota > Metazoa > Arthropoda > Insecta > Coleoptera > Scarabaeidae > Protaetia > Protaetia brevitarsis. The sequence continues at coordinate 332,853 of RXPK01000053.1, read as the reverse complement.
AAATCATATGACGAAAAAACCATAGCAAAAAACAAATGTGTAAGTAATGTGTAATTAATAGGAGGGGATTTGCTATTGTATGTATAAATATATGTAATGTATATTGATATTTAATGTTTGTATTCCCTTAAATATACATAGGTTTGTATCTCGTATAAAAGAACAATAACATGTAACAAGGTATAGGAAGAATATAGAAAATGACTTGTAAGTGCAAAAATTACAACAACAAATAAATATGATGCTTGTGTTTGAAATATATACGTAGATATTTCAATTGATCAAGCGTACAGTTATTATATTATATAGAAATTGCAATTAAATACATTCTTCTAGTACATTAATGTGTGTTTGTACAAACATTCAATAGGAAAGATAAATATTTTTTTTCTGTATTGTTATATACAAAAATGCTCCTTCAATTTCATTATTATATTTCTAATACTTTATTGTTGTACAATATGGTTATTAACGTAATTTATCGTTTTCAACAGTTCTACGACCTATGAGGTCTCGACATTGGATATAATGACGTTTAGACATTAGACGAAAAACTTTTCATAAAATTTAATAATTTAAATAGCCCCCCATTTGAAAGGATCTCGTAATTGAACAGTTTAACTGCCTTAACTGTAGTAATTTAGCACTGTACAAGTCGGTGTTTATTTTATATTTTAAAATACATTTAGACGGTCGAATAGACAATAAACTTAATGAGGATGTTGCACTTTCGTACCTAACTATTATGTATGTATACCGAAATTTATATTTGATCTCTTCATATGTTAGAACGGACGGCAAAATGTGCGGAGTGTATTTAATTTAATACACAATTTTCCAAAATTTTGGATATTTTTTTAATTTTTGTTTAAAAAATTCGTTATCATCATCAGACTATAAAATTCTCTTTACTAGATAGTTCTCTAGAATTAATTATTCGACGGTCTAAATTATTTTAATCTAGTCCTATAATATGTGTGTGTTACAACACATTTATTTTTTCTTTATGCGAAATCATCACAGCAATACAATAAATAATTTAACTAACATAACGTGGAAACTGGTGAATGTGGGAGAAACGTAATATATTTATTTATATATAAGAGCCATTGTGTAGTAATTGTAGCGTTATAACGGGGATACAGCGGAAAATGTGTCTAACTAAATACTACTTACAAATTAATGAGCACCTTTGGTTTTGGTAAAATGAACCATATTCGAGAATTTCTGCAAAACGATAAGAAAGTGTTGACGTATAGATTGAATCAAAAATAATGTTTTTACGATTTAAAAATTCGTTGTATATTTTATAAGATTTGGTTAGAGAATTATTGATGTTAATCCAATATAGAAACAAAGTTATTTTATTGTCATTTTTTAAGTTAATATTTCATTTAATTATATTTCGTTTTTTATTAAAAATCAATACTTAATTTCCGTAATAAACAAATTTAAATTTCCCACAATTTTTTTGTAACATAAAGATATTAAAACAACTATTAATGAAATACGTGTTTTCATAGTTCCGCCTTAAAGTTATTAAAAATAATTGCGGGAGGTTTAAATGTTGTAATTTAGGTTAATACCTCTTAAAAAGAGGCCAGGAGTTTATGATATTTTACTACCACAACAAAGGATTTAAATTCTCGATTATGGCGGCCTATAATCTAAAATTGCACATTAGAAGTATAATAAAGCGTATGCAAAACTCAACTGTTACGTCTCTGTCTTCCTCAATGTATATAAATTAAACCTTTTCAGTGCGTTTTTTTATTATTTCTTTCTGCAAACAGAAACAATCTTCCATATAATATTCTTATCCTTACCAAATGTGCAAACTACAGTCGTTTTTCGATTTTTATTTTAGTTTTCAGCATCGTTTCCCTCGCTGTGTACATTAAGCGCGGGAAATTACGAATTACAAAAATGATGACAGCTTCGCGGCTTGCTTATATTAATAATTATTGGTAGTGTAACAATCACAACAACATGGGGTTTGGGGATATATACAGTTCTCTCTTTCTCTTTTTTTTTAAATAAAGTGTATAATATAAGAATAAACAAATTTACAAGCAAACATATAGAGATCATAGACTCGGCTATATTAACTTTAGAAATGCACTTCGTGGAAATCGTTGAATTATAGGTATCTAAATATTGTTTTGTAATTTGTTATCTCCTACGGAATTTATTTGTTAATCAGGCGTTTTATGGATGTACGTGATAAAAGTAATATTTTTGCGTTAAGTAACAAAATTTCTAACTGTTTAAATAATTATTTTAAGTGACAATTTGTTTTTTTTTGATTTAGAGGTATTTTACGTATTACTATAATATCGATATAGTTAAGAAGATGTTATTAGAGTAGATTACCATTTAGATAACCTTAATTAATGTACCTCTATACGTTTGTTAGACAATTTTCAGTCCCATTTAGATAAATCCTTTCATGACATAGGTCTACAATGTTTCACTGCGTGTGATCATCATTAGCAGCAATTTATTACATAAAGTGGCTATTTTCACTTATTCTCAGCCACTTAAAATCATTTAGCATGTTGGAATTACATTATTATAGTGTTGGGTTGCCAGGATACAAAGATTGAAGCAATCATAATTCTTTTGATTTTGAATATTTAAATTTATTTAAATCCAAAATTACTACAGGCAGAACCAAATAGGTGATCACAAAAAACATTATTTACTTAACTTTATTCAATAATGTAAATTGAGCGACTTAAGGTGTTACCTAACGTTTTGCTGATTTTAATAAATATTAACTTTTATAGCGTCGTGCTAGAGTAGGTATCTAGCGAAGTAGATTTGTCTTTATATAGATTTATTTCTTTTTAGGATATATCTACCAAATTAAAATTGTCTTGCCAAAAACATATTAACATAGATTAATTTAGTAAAATCTCATCTACTTAAATGTGTTGCTTCCAGGTTATACGTCCTTAAAACGTTGTACTCCCTGCAACAGGAGATATTTATATTAGTCATCAAGCAATTTAACCCAAATTACTCAAAATGGATGATATTGAGTTAGGACAAGGGTATTTCAAGCACGATTATACCCTTGCCCACACAACCAGATAAATTTTTGTATTTCCCAAAATGCTTTCTAAACTGAGCTACCGGGTTGCATGCTTACCTCTAAGATTTCAGACAAGATATTTCCGGATTTTTTCGCTATTTGAAAAGTGGAATTATTTTGACCTGACCGTTTGTATCCTTCTAATTTCAATCAACTAAAACGGTACTTTGTAGAATATTGGCTGTATTAATTTTAGCGCAGCCGATATTCCACGAAATATTGCTTTAATTATTAAAGACGCACTTAACGAAATAGGAAAAAAACAATGGTTGCAAAGCAGTGTTAAAGAGTGTGTTCAAAAACATGAAACTGAGAATTGATGTCCATGATGTGGCTTTAATTTAATTTTAATATGTTTCTGTAATGTATATTAATCTATATTAAATACAATAAAAGCCTTTCAATAACAAATAAAATTATTATGCGAAATATTGGTTGAAAAAATAAAGAACTTCCAATAAAATCTTAATTTTGTTGTTGGATTCCCCAAAAGGAATATATTTTTCGATGTAATTAAAAGTTACCTTTTTTTAACAAACGAATGTGCAATTCTAAAATTAATATAGAATTGTATCATTTTTTTTTGATTAACAATATTATTGTGCAAGAAGTTTGTGTTTTCATCTTTAGTAATAATATTAATATAATATGTTACATGTATTTTTAGGGACAAAAGAACGACAAAGGCAAGTATTCGCTACGCGGGCCGGACTAGTACATTTTCTTCATCAGCAACAACATCACTAACCGTTATTATCCGTTTCAATAAAGCGCAGTGCGCGGCTTCTTTCTCCTTCGAAAGATTGACTACTGGCATAGCAGCAGACACACGTTAGCACGCACACGTGTCATCACAGGGTCAACATTAATTTAATGATCACCACAGAAAACACGGTTACATCGAAACATACACACGGGAAACGAAATTATCGCGTCTTTTTTTTGCACTGTTTCGCCAGTTTCCGACGTTTCAGTATCATTTCGTAGAGAACTTCGAGTCCTTCGTGCAGTCCGTCGCCGGTTATAGCGCAAGCCGGCTGTACGTGCCATAAATGGCCACCTGGCGTGCCCGAACCGCCCAGCTCCAAAAGACCGAGCAGTTTTTCTAATTCGCGTGGTTCCCTGGCGCCCGGCAGATCCTGTTTGTTGGCCAGAACCAGTATCGGCACAACCATGTTCTCGGGCGCCTTGACTGTCCTTAGCAATTCCCATTTTTGCCTCCTCATACGCTCGGACGTCCACGCTGTCTAGAAACGAAACTATTCCGTCCGTGCATCTGGTGTAACGACTTCCATAGCGGACGCAATTTTTCCTGACCACCCACGTCCCACACCAAAAAGTTGATGCCTTTCGCTTTGCCACAGCATACCCTTTGACTTTTTCGCAGTTGAAGCCTATCGTCGGCACGGTGTTGAGATATTGGTCGAATTTTAAGGCGAATAGAGGGCGGTCGTCTTGCCGCCGAGTCGAGGCCGAGCATGACGACGTGCAGGGTGCCTGGCCGGAAGGTAGCGCGTCCAGGAGGGAGGTGTTCTTGGCCCATGTTTGCACCCATTTGTTTGGTTTTTCTCACATATTCAACATCCGCTCAATGTCAACGAACGATGACGCTCTCTTCTTACATCTGGCAAGGTTATCGCCTCTCATCTGATTAATCACCATCTCTTTGTGATGTATCTTCTATTTCAGTATTGCCAACATTCGATGGACAACTGTAAATAAAAGAATTGCTTGGCTTAGAAAATTATTATAAATGAAGTTTGACATTTCATCATTGTTGACATATGTCGTACAAAAAATATGACATAGAATACTACGCTAAAACTAGATTTAGAAGACCTAGAAACGAAGTCAACTTATAATTATATCTGTTTAATGTATTTTTATTTGTGAATGAAGTAAATATGATAAACGCCGCAAAACATAATGTTTATTAACATAAGAATTAAAAGTGTATATCTACAACTATTCTCATTTATGGGTTGCGAATCAATACAACGTAGAAGGGAGAATGTAATACAGATGTGATAGTAACAAACGTCAAATTTCATTTCACTATTAGTGCTATCCGCGAAGAATAACAACAAAACAAGAAATTAGACAAGTTTGACGCTTTCCCCCTCCGTAGGGGAGGTAATTTAGGGATAAATCCTCAGAGGCGTGGAGTCAATATGCAAGTACATAAAGTTGTCACACATAACGAAAGGAATTTAAAAAATATGTTAATAAGATTGCATATACTTTAGGCGCAAGTATGCACTCAATTATATTTATTTATTGCCTGCAAAATGCTTGCATTTCCTAACTATTTAATAAATTTATTTTATTTCATTGATAAGTAGCCTTGTCCTAGTCATTTTTATTAACAGAAGGTCAATTGACATTCAGAAATTAAAATGAAAGTTATAATAATACATAAAAATAATCATTTGACCTGTATTTTTTTCAATCGGGACTTTTAATATGTAAAGTGCTGGTAAATTTGTGGCACAGTAGTAGCTTCTAAATTATTTTGGTTCTGGCTAGAAACGCAAAGGTAGTCATGGTGGTCCCATGTTTCATAATATTTTTATGCTATAAACATTAATGGTAATTCACTCTTTTTAAAATTATAAAATATACAACTTTTTTTGCTGACAATATGGTGTTTTTTCCAAAATATCTTCATACGTTTCAATTTAGTTATTGCCTTGAAAATGGATTGTATTATTGCGATATTCATAATTCTTTACCGTAAGAATTTATGTTTGCAATAATATGCATTCAATTTTTAACATAACCATATAAGAGGAGAAATATAGGATATATATTCAAATTCGCGCTCTTAAGTAACGCGAAGCGCCCTCTATGGATTGATACCAGAAACCATTTCAAAATAGGCTGCTCAGCACATTGCTCAGGCGTAGCAACTTTTTATTGTTCTTGACAAGAAGCAACACTTGCTATTTTTAGCACGTCCGCGTATACTACTTTGACGTTTTGTTAATTTACAGAGAGGGCGCCATTGCAGTCATTACTCTGACGTTGATGTAGTAATTGCGTTTTTAATTTAACTTACTGTTATTTCGTTTATTTCTTGCTCTATCGTTACTACTACTTACGTACTTTTAATTACAGCAGATGACAAAATAGCGGCCATTTTGAGTCGAGAAGTTACTTCCCTCCCTGACACAAGCGCTTTATGGTTGGTATAAACGAGAGAAGTCAGCTGAGGCGTCTGATGCCTAAAATTAATGCATCAGCTGGTACTACCACATTTTAATGAATGAGTGCTTTAAGTGCATGACAATAAATGTGTTGTAGGTATTCTCGCTTCGTTTCCAAAACGGTCAAATCCAATGTCGTGAATGAACGTTGCGTTCTTTCCAACACTAGGCATACCTGATTTCAAATGTATATAAAAAATATTGAAATGCTTGAAAATGTACATCAAAGTTATACTTCATGTTAAAAAATATAGGTTTTATAGGAGATTGCCATTTCTTATTTACATGTAGAATTGAGATTGTGCACATATTCTTCGCTCGCACTTTGGAGGTTATAGGTTTTCTTTTGGCTTACCTGTCTCTTTCTGTTTATATCACCAGCTCGAAGAGATAAGATACAAGAATCACTTTTGTCGGAGGCATTGATGTTGTGTTGCATGAAAATGACCGATAGTGCTACTTCACTATTTTAGCACTAAAACTGCCTGAACGCTCTTCACTTACACATATCGTAAGGATCTACGTCAGAGAGGGAAGTCAGAATCCTCGAGTAAAATGGCGGTTATTTATCATCTTGCTTGCGTTAAACGTACATATGTACAATATGCTATAAATAAATGCGAATGGGGGTGGTGTTGTAGGTAGGCAACAAATCTAACAAGGCCATAGCATTGTTGTGTAATATCGCGACTTTTATTTCGAATACACGAATATTCTTAAACCATATTTGTAGGTATTTGAAACAGTGCATTCATTATTTTATTAAAACATTTAATAGTTGGTCCATAAGCCATTATTAAAAATGATGTCCCTCAATTACATATTTGTTAAAATCACGTTTAGACCTTGTTAGATTGGTTGTCTATCTACGGCACCCACTCCATTCGCATATGTGGAACATAATGGTAATAAATACAGTATTGTTGTTATCATAAAATTACAAAACAGTAAGAAATAACCAAACCACAATAAATTAAACAATAAATAATTAACAATAAATGCCTTAGAATAACTCCAGAAATAATATTTGGAGAGTTTATAGTCATAACCACAAGCTGTCTGTCAAAATCAACGTCAGAAAAATGTCAGCAGCGGCGCGCTCTATGTAAATTGACAATGCTTTCAGGATGGTGCATGCGGACCGGCTGAAAAGGACAAAAGCGTTTTCTTGTCTTATCTTTTCGATGGTGTAAATACGTAAATCTAGCAACACATAAGGATAATGACGGTATTTTAACGATTCTAACATGCATCAAAAGAAAATACAAGTACAAATACACATAAAAATTTTTCCCACTTTAAACTTTGTACATCTGGTTATCTTATTGTAGATCGTGGTTAGCTTCTGTTTTTATTATCTTATAGGTTTTATTAATATAAAATGAGCCAGTTTAATTTATTTATTAAGTTGATTTAGAAATCTTATACCAAACACTATACAATCTACACATATTAATTTACCACACATTTATTCTAAAAATTGCACCCAACTTCAGCGTCGAAATGAACGGAATAATACATTTATGGGTGTATAAGCTAAGCGTTTCAATCTAATAATTTGAAATGCAATGCCCTGGCAAAATTCTTAGGAAATAATTGGGTATCAGACGATTGATTAAATTTATGGAAAATCTGACACAAGGCTAAAGAAACCTTTCAAAATCTATCATAATATGTTTACTTATTATAATGGACAAGAACGAAAGTAATTCAGTAAAAATTTAATAGGACTCTTTAAAGATTATACGGAGCAGCTTTCGATAATCTTTTTGTAAGTTCATATTTCTTTTTCATGCCGTAAATCATGTTAACTAGGTGCATACGTTTTATAAATATTGAAATATGTAAGAACTTTCCAAAGAATGTAAATTTTCCATAAGTATGTGGCGTTTCAGAGCAACCAATATCATGATTTATCAATAAATGAGGAAATCACCTATAAGCAATATCCTTTAATTTTTAAAAAATAATTACCGGTATTTTGTTGCTGGTTTTAATGGTCATTGATGAAAAAATATTAATGAAAATTCGCTTTGACATATACTTAAGCTGAGTTGAGTTGTCAAACCAGTGTTGCCAAATCCAATGTATTGATGTCAATTGACGTAATTATTATTATTAAATAAGATTTCCTGAATATTTTTATCGGGTAACCTCTAATATAAATCTCGCATGTTAGGTCATTTACAGCGCTCGAACTCTTGTGAATTCCTCGCGTTCTAAACTGACACCTATCGCAGTGTATGTAAATAACTGCTTTTTCAATGTGAAAATTATAAATATGTCATACTATTATAAAAGACTAATTTGAATTAACTACAGAATCCGATTAAAAATTAATTTTGTTGAAACTTGATAACAGCGTGTAAGGAGAATCGACGTCAAGTAATCCATCATCGCAAGTTCTTGCAAAAAAAACCATTTAGTTTTTATAAATTAATTTCCCCAACCGGCCTCGTACTCGTTTTGCTCCCTTTTCATTACCGAGGGAACAGGTTCATTACAAATTGGGGTCGTCTGTAGTAAGCATTGCCGATACAGTCAATGATATTAAACTGCTACGGTTTGTAACGATATGGCACGGTTACTGACTTACAAACTTGTGGCAATGACGGTGATATAAAGGGACAGTGAATCGAACTGCAAGATATTTTTCATATCTATAATCGTAACTTATCGAAATTAGATCGTACCTACTAGACTATAATGAATTAGCTTTCACGATTCTACGTTTAAAGATTGAATCGAAATTATTGAACGTAAGTCGTGATAAAATGGATTGTGATTATATTCGAGTATAATGTAGTGTTTAATCTAAATATGTGCCTACGTATTTCATAACACTTCGGTTGTGAATACAGTTTATTTTCAAACATTCAACCAGTTTTATGAGGCAAGGAAGCTATTCCGCTCGGTTAGAAAAGGCAGGAACAAACAAATATCAACAGTCTACGTTTATGTTGAAGCTGCAAGCCGCAGATCAAAAATACTTTATGGTGTATGAATTGTGAAATGCACCTTGATTCTCTAGTTATTGTGTTATTTTAGTTTCGTTCTGTATATATGTCATGTCATAACTTATATCCCGTATCTTTTCTAAGCAATAAAATCCAATGTACTGTAACTATTTTGACATTTCATTCAATTTCTGGTGAGAAGTTATATTAAGTTCTAAGTTTCCTCAGATAAATTACATAGTAACGGCATAGTTCTTAATAGATAAATTATGTGTTTAAGTGATAAAGCAGGATGGTTTAATTCTTTAATCAAAACCGCATATTACGTTAAATTTTATATTAGGAAATGTAGTAAATTTATCAGAATTGTTGTGGTAATATACCACATGTTATATCACTGACGAAATAAGACAAAACAAATCGACAAGAGATTAACAATGTGCGGTATTTGTTTGTTTCTTATTTCAAAACAAAATGATCAGTTTAAATAAAAATAAGCAGGGCATAAACGAATGCCAGCGGTTTTTTAAACATTTAAAAATAACGTCGTTCGTCTCATATTTTATTTAACCTTAAATATTTTAGTGTACGGATTTTGAGGAATTGACGAAATACTTTGTTCAAATATTTTTGTTGGATTTGTAATATATAATTCTATTATTATATACGTATTCTAAATCATTTTTGAGGAATTTTTATTTAGCTTTTGCTTTAAGAATTATATAAATTGGTTTGACCAATTTCGACGATGTGTTTTTCTCTTAATAACTTATAGAATGCTAATTCTATATATCCTTTATAATTTGGGTATTATTTTTGTTCAGCTATTTGAATGTTTTGTTTTTTTTTAAAGGAAACAATCTGCTCAGAACGGCTGCAATAAGGTTATCTTTTAGTTTATTTTCTGAGGAACCATAAATGTTTTTGAAAACCATTGTTAAAACGTGCATTGATATAAAAATTAATTGAAATTAATCCCACAGTAAAGCAAGTTCGATCCAATAACCAAACTGAAACAATTAAATCTAATTTCAAAATTATTAATGTAATAGATATTGAATCATGATGTTGAATAAATAAATACATACATAAGATTTTGAAAAATAAAACAATCTCAAATTTTAAAGTCTAAATTTAAAATAAAGTCTAAAAACCATTCAAGAAATATCTCGCATGACTTTTACTGACCTGGTTTGTTTCTTTTATCATTTTGGTGGGAATTTCTTTAGAGTGAATGTCTTCGCATTTTATTATTTTACATTTAAAAAAAATTATTGCGTTATTTGTATATCTATGTATTTATTAGTAAAGTGTGTTTTTACAATTTTAAAATGTGTTTAAGTAATTGTACAATTCAATTTTTTTTTAAATTTTGACATTAAAATTTGACCATCTTAACTGCTTAAGATTGTATTATTCTTCAAAAATGTTATTCATAACCTTATTTACTCAACATCATAATTCAATGCTTAGTATATTTATAAGTTTGAAATTAGATTTAATGGTTTGATTATTAGACTGTACTTAGTTTTACTTTGAGGATTAATTAATTATTATTATTTATATTCAACGTGTAATTTAGTAAAAAAAGATAAATTCTAAATTCTTGTTTTTATGCTTTACTTCACCTGAGGATGTTCCTGAGGACGAAACCAGTCCTCATATGCTTAATAAAAGAATTTGTGAGGAATTGAAACTTTAATTTCACTCATCTTTGCTTATTATATCTGTTCACATAGAGTCACAAAGGATTGCATTCTTGTGTTTATTCTAAATAGTTAAATAACGAATCTTCCCGAGAAATTTTGAAAAATTTGTACTTCATTATTTTTTATGACAGAACCTTTCGTATCCATATATACTGCAACGCTACAGAGTAGCATACAGCCCGGTATAAAAAAAAATAAATTTTAAAAAGGATACTTTAATTAAATTGATAAAAATCAAATTTATAACATCCCAGTGTCATCTATATTCATCAATTTTAAATCATAAGTGTACCCTCTTAACGACCAGATGGCATGCAAGGCGAGAATTTCCGATTGAAACACGCTGGCATCAAAAAAATAATGAATAGCTAGTTACCCCGCTTAGGGACACAACAGATCTTTTAGGTAGCAGTGTAACATCACCTCTTCCATATATAATATACCCCTTATTATCTCAGTACGTAGGGAAGTGATATGGAAGACTGTTGCCAAAATGCCCTCTCCTTCAATTTGCATGTGTAAAATGGCCAGTCTCCAAGATATCATACGCACAAAGCTCTTGTAATATCAGTTATGAACAATTTTGTATGATAAAGAAAACATTTAAGTGTGGATAAAAGTGGTTATATTTAATAAAAGAGTTCGAAATGTGTGTACAAGCAGCATAAAAATAAAGGTATTTTATCTCAGGTAAGTTACGTGAGTTCGCTTATTCAATAACAATAACGTTTTGTTAGTAATTCAACTTTTTGCAATAAAATTTTGATCTGTCAATATCTGTTATAAAAATACACTATTCAAGTTCTAATATTCAATTTCAATGTGTAGGTATATCACTGCTGATCATCTGTACTTCCTTGAGGGAACATTCTGAAAGAAAATGTCTTGAAGGACTTGTCAAATGCAGAGATTTTCTACATCACCTGGACATCGTCTGACTGTCTGCTGCTACATTTTATATCCCTTTCTTGTTATTTCAAATATATATAAGTAAAACTAGTAACTTTACACTTAAATAATATCAAATCCACTACAATACAGAATCATTTTCTCTGGCTCTAAATATTATCTTTTTTAGAAAACCTTCCAGAAAATTATTATGCTATTGCAATACTCGCTACTTCCAAAAAATAATTTAGGGCACTTCCCGTGGTCCAAAAAGTACTAGCCGTCAGTTTCATTGATAAAAAAAGATTATAAAAATATTATCAATTTCAATTCAATCAAGTATACGAACGAAAACTATATTATTAAATTTACCTACAGTTTGTAAGGTACGTTGCTTTTAACAGATATATTCTTTTGTTCAATGCTGTAAAAAGATGTGTATAAGATTCTTGTATACATCTTTTTACAGTATTGAACCTACAGGACGTCATATTCCTTTATCTATTTCTTGCGAAGTGAGTGACTCTTCTTTTGAGACAGATATACAAAAGCATGACGTGATTTTTAACTGGAACTTCTATATACAGGTGTGGTAAACAAGTTAATGGTTATTTTAATAATAATGTACTTGTTTTCTTCAGTTTGGGAAAGTTTTGAAACTTCGGCGAGTAAGTTACGTTAAGTGCGTTTAGCTATTTCACTTTGATATACGAGAAATTCGAAGTTTCAAGGTAATATGTAATATAGCATGTATAGCCCGCGTTCATTGCTGTTACTACTCGTGTAATTAATTAACAACGGCACATTATTTATACGCGTGTACAAAGTGTAATTATTTAATTTAAGTATTGCTCAGTTTGAACAATGGCGTATACACTCATATGCACCGAACAAATGATTTGTAATCTTCAAAGTTCGTTGTTAAATATGAAGTAATTGTGTTTACGTTTCAGAATGTTTTAGCTGGAATCCTAAGTATATCTACTTAGGTAATTTTACTGTTTTATTAATGTTTTTGAAAATTACATTTCTCGAAACAATAAACGATTTAACAACCAAAAATATTTGCTGTTCTTCTTGTGGAATTTTTATTAGTATTTCGTTACTAAATGCCTACACAGCTTTCGTAATTTTTATTTAATTAAAGCGAATTTATTGCGAATTTGTGGAATCTAGCAGCAAACAATACGCGATGTTTTCACATTATTTGTTTTGTGTAACATCAAATCAAAACACCTTGTGTATGTGGGAAATACGTCTGAAAAAATACACTTATTATATTGATAAGGTGAATAACTTCTCAGTATTTATATTTTTAGCTATTAATTATTGTCAATAATAATACGAGTAATAACTTAATCAATGATTTCCTACATGACCTGATTAAAGGAAGGAACGATTTTGAAAGGCATATCTATATAGAATGTTGTTTGTAGGTGTATTGGAAGTGAGTACTTATCATTAATTATGTTGTATATACAATATTTCCTGATAAATAACTATTAGATGCGACACGTGCTCTACATATCACTTAGTAGAGAAAGATGATTAATTTATTGGGAATATGATTCTTTGTAACTTTATTGATTGTACATAATGTAGTTAAAATAGGTATCTGTACAAAATAAATAACTTGGACTGAAATGATTCAATTTTTCTATCGTTGTTTTGTCGTGATTTTTAGAATATTAAAAACATTTTTTTTTAAATGCATTTTCTTAACATGTGAGAAAGTTTATTTTCATGGAGCATTTATTTATAATCCATTTTGTTTCGTTTCTTTTAAAAGAAAATCCTTAAGTACTTTTAAATTGTAAACATATAAGATATGGGTAGAGTGGTCAGACGTGTCTGCTTACATGGACCGCACTCGCCTTGCGCTATGCAGAACGCTTAGCCACAGTATATCTTGAAGCTAGTAAAATCTCTATCTCCAATTCCTCTTGATATCTAGTATCAGTGTTAGGTGAATCTTGATGCGAGATAGTACAATTCCCCATTACCGTTTTACGCATTGTAAATGTAATACAATGTCGGGCGTAGAAAATCCCAGAACACGATCATTGTTTCATACTGTATATCGATGAATTCCAGGATTTACATTATGGTGGTGCCAAAATAGTTTGTACAGTGTGCGATAAACAGTTATTGTGCTGGTACAAATCGGGCATCTGGCATCTGATCCGTTATCTACCTATAAAGATTATTTTAATTATGCGTGCGTTACACCCGTAGATGTTCCACCCGGTCTTTTCCAAAATATGTGCATATTTTATCATCGCGACAAACGCGGTTTAGTGAGAAAAATCTTGAAACACTTAATGCTACAAACTTTTTAGCAATCTGATACCATTTCTGCTACTTAAATAAGGTAAAGACTTATATATAGTATTCGTACCTAAAGAAATAAATAATTTTGCTCTTTTCAGACACTGTACTGTATACTTGGGTTAAATGTTAATGTCACATACATGAAGCTTAGTAGTGACCTGGTCCGCAGACGGAAGTTGACCACTTTATATATGAGTTAAACTTACACGTAGATCTTCATGGTCGTTGTCCATAGCACACATTACTTGTTTTCGGGCTGAAATCGCGTCTTGGAGATTGCTTCTGTCCTACGTTTTGTCCTTACTCACATGAGATGAAGATATCTCATGTGAGAGGGCTGGTGCTTCTGTTACTGTTAGCTTCAGGACAACAGCTATAGAAGTAGCAACCTTGAAAATGCCCCATATGAGGACGAAACGTCGGCCACAAGCAGTCCCAAGAAGGGGGTTTACCGCGAAAATCAAGCGCTGTATAATACAAGATATGGATATTCGAAACAATTTGTTCCGAATTAGTAATTTTTATCCATATCATTGAATCAATATCTATGAGAAGATTGGTATCTTCTTCTTTTTGCATGTATTTGATAGTTTTTCTTCGGGCATCAAGCACATACTTACACCACAGGGCACACAAAGCTTCTGAATGAAGCTTCATTGTTAATAAAAATAGGAACAATAAACCTTATAATATAATTGAAGTAAGCACTATTTAAAGGTTGATTCTATATCGTTCTATTCCGTTTAGATAAAAATGTCTTCAGCTGTCACTATATTGCCGTGTGCACACCTTGTCTTCCGTTTTCAATTAGTTCCATTCCATATAATTAATAATTTTGACATAAACGCAAAAGAATAGTTGTGGAAGGGAGACGAAATGTAAAGTGAGAATCAACCATTTAACTTTTCTGATAAATGTGGGTAATGGATAAATATTTATATTGTATTTTTATTTACTCATATATGTATTTATTTATATTTATAATGTACTGCTGTCCTTGAAATAATACTATTTATTATATTTTTAATGCATAGTAGTATTTAGTTTTCTGTGAGATAAACTGTAGTTCTTTAATGAATGATTTATTTCATAGTTCTATCGTGTACTCTCATAGAATTAAAAAAAAAAAACTAAAATTTCGAACATGTATTAGCGAAAGTACACTGAGATGTTATTTTATAGTTTATCATTATTACAGGCTCTTGAGATAAGATTATAAAATCACGAAATTCTATTCACCTATTAATTTAGTGGATAGAAACAACAGGTACACATTTCTTTTAACTCCCTGAGGCAAAAGACTTTCTACTTGAAGGTTTTACCTGCTATGTATGTGTATACCAGCACTGAGATTGATTATTAGGTCAAAAATTCACCTGTTGAAATCGAATAAACTTTTGCCTTTCGCAATAAACGTCCATAGATGCTCGGCAAATATAATAAAATGAAATTATTTTAACATTATATTAAAAAAAAAAGTACTTACGAATTGGCTCGATAACTACCAGGGAAACATACAAATTTAAAAGTTCAATAGTAAAAACTTTTGAATAGGTTTCAGAATTTCACGACGAAAACTTCAACAATACGAATGCACTTTAATCCGGGTTTTACTGCAGACAAGTGAGATGTACACACACAATTTGCCGCACTATTTTTGTATATAGAACGTGGATTATCCCAAGATATACGAGACGAGCAACAGCGCGTGTCGCATACACACACCAACTACCGTAGCGGTTCAAAACGAACTGAGGTTATTTTTCTCGCTATACGGCGATTACTCCGACTCTGCCGGTCGCCAGAACTGATAGCTTGCGGTGACGTAGTTAAAATTTCAGAGGGTAGAATACAGAGTTTAGCGCGAAACGTGATAAGAATTGATTTTTCCGCTGGGCATCGGAAATGCAAATACATATGCGGCAACAAATCGAATTCGGTGAATTTTATTTGGATGTATACGATTTCGATTTAATTCGATATTTTGTCGTCTTTTTGCGGGATACACGCGATTCTTAGTAATATATCAGATACCAGCATAAATATGAATCAGAAATGTATTTACCGAAGATTCTGTATATAATTTTAACTCTGAATTGCGTCTGAGAATTTTTCTTAAAGTGTCTTGAGATTTGTCATGCTTGGACTAACTAATAATAAGCATAAGTAACGCATCCGTCTTTAGATTGAGGATGGCTACTCTACTTTAATTTAAATTTATGTTTAAATGGGCTTAGAAAATGTTCATCTAGTTCATCTAATCAAATTCAAACAAACTTGAAAATAATGTGGAATTTATATAAAATTATACTTTAGACAACCGTTTTTTACATATTACCAAAAAAAGTCTGGTTTCAGATAAGTGTATAATAAAATATAGGCTTTATACAAATAAAAAAGCTTTAGTGAATAGGGGAAGTGGAGCAGAATCAGCTAGTTTCAGAAATGTAAAGATATCTGTAGTACGAAGGGATAGCAGCAAAATTTGTTCCATTTGTGTTGACTTATACTCTTATACTAATTCTAATAATAATATAATAATCTTAATAAGAAGATTTAATGGCAATAATAATAAGAATTAAACACAATCGATAAACTATGCTAAAAGCCACGTATCACCAAATGCCCCATTGCTGCCACATGCCCCGTAGAACTAGATACTCATAAGAAAGCCTAAATTTTGACTATTATTGCTTACAAAATTTATATATCAGTAAGGCTTCCTAATCGTTAATGTCGGTATTAGTATATGGCAATTAAGTCATTCTTTTGTAATTATTAAATGAACATCAACTTCACTTAAAATGTTTTGCCTCAAAAATTATATTCGTGTAACTATGGCAAATATTTTATATCTATTACAAATAAACTGTTGTGTTCTGTAACAACACCTCTCTCTACTGCAGTCTGCCCCATCTGCTTAGATCAGTTACACGAATAATGAACTTAAAATTAATAATAGTCCAAATTATCGCGAAAATATCTTAATGTACCCATTAGGAAGTTCGGATATTTTCAAGATCACTTACGTTTTTTTTTTATTAAACTAGCACTCTTCCTTGATTGAACGTTTTTCGACAGAGGGCAGTGCCTTAAATTAGTTTTTAAAAATACCGACATCAATTGCAGCAAGCAAATAAAATAAGAATTACAAATTAGAAGAGTGGTTATTTTATGGTTAAAAGGCGGAAAACCCCAAGGAAACATCCACTCACTATTGCTCACATGGGAGGCTTTTTGAAAATCATATGTGGAATCACAGAAAACAAAAAATTACCTGTACAAAAAATTACAAATTATTTTTTCAAAATCTTCATTTCATCGTAAAACATGATTCCGGGAGATCTTTCATTTAACTCTCTAGAATAAAACAGAACAAAAACCGCTCAAAAATATTCATTCGTTTCCACGAAAAATGAACATAAAGATCACCGTATTCTAAAACTCGATCTTGACACTTAGCCCTTTGCCCGTTCACATTTTTTTTTTGTTCTAAAAAGATGACACCAATTTCAAGACGATTGGATCAAATTATTAAAAATTAAAAAAAAAACGCAAATGAATATTTAATTGCTTTCTGAATTTACTCGACCTTAAACTAAAAAAAAAATACTAGAGAGTACAAACAAATACTTGGAAGGTCAAATTGAAAATAAATCAACGAAGCAATAAAGAATAAACAGGAGCTATTGAAAAAGCGTTGTCGAAAGTGACCGAACCACCTTAACTGAAGATAAACTAGATTTTGCTTATTAAGGGTGAGTTGTATAACATCACTTTAAAGCTTTAAAATTACTTTAAATTAAAGTTATCAAAAATAATACACATACTTTTATTAAAGTGTTAAAGTAACATTTATTATGAAACCCGCCCTTAACTGACTGTCATTCTGAAAAAAAAAAACTGTGGAATATCTGACAATAACTAAATATTTGCTGAAGCTCTGAGCAACAAAAAGCTGCTTTTAATTTTAAGGTTGTCGAATCCTCCAGTAATGGTTTCAGAACAATTTGTTCTGCTTTTAATAGTTTCAGAAGTACAATTTTCCAAAGGGTCGTACTGTTTATATCTTATCTCAAAGTGCGTTGTTCCACTCCACTTGAGGTCTGACCTATATTGTTTATACCATGGTTGTGTCAAACTATAACTCAATGGTTTTTTTTTTGTACCTTCACTTAGCCATAAGCACTTCATTTCCCTACCTACATACACATCAAGGATGTTCTCAGTTTCAATATTTGCTCTGAGGTTGTCCAAATTGATGTTGGTATGATTTCTCCTTAAGAGGAAGCAAACTGTTCTAGGATAACCGGTCAGATCATACTTGGAACTTTTTGACTTTTTGCTCAATTACTTTAAAACTATTTGAGGTAAATGTATGAATAGTGTCACAGTTTTTCTACCATAATTAAAACGCCGCTAGAGCCTTCTAATATGATCCATCAGACGCGCATTTTGACGGCGAATCGAATGGTGAAAAGCGCGATCCGATATCTCTAACCGTTTTCGAGATATTTGAGGTTAAAGTTTTGAAGATGAAAATCGCCGCTAGAGCCTTTTCGTATAGTCCATCAGAAGCGCATTTTACCGGGGAATCGAACGCAGAAAACCGGAACTCGATATCTCAACCGTCTTCTCGAGATATTCGCAAAAATGTGTAAAAATCGTTAAATTTCCTTATTTTTCGACCTAAAATTCTTAATTTGCGAGCGAACTACCGTTCCGATTCGGTTCTAGCCGCGTCCAGCGTGTTCCCCTGGTCGCGCCGGATCTTTTGAGACCAAGTAGAACGCCCTAGCTACTGCCGTTCCGGAGTTATGTTGAAGAGACGAAAAAAACACGCGTTTCTTGGGCCTATTTATTACCCAGGCTACCTGCTATTTCGGGCAGAACGAAAGCACCGCAACCCTAACTTATTATATACTGTCGGACGCGTATTTCGACGAGGATTCCATATTTGAAAGCGCCGTGGCGCTAGCGGTCTCCGTTCCGGAGATATGGGCCAAAAACCGGAATTTTGATGGAAAATTTAAGCAAAAATCGCTGAAAAATAGCCTAAACGTGATGATATGATCTGAAACAAATATGGACAATAAACTCACATGTTACATGGATTTTAAAATAAATACTTGTTTTATCAGCCCGGCTGATAGTTGAGTGGCTTGCAGACTCAGCTATCAGTGCGGAGTTCGGAGTTCAAATCCCACTCTGGTCAGTGAAGATAATCGGATTTTTCCGGGGTCGTAGTGTTGATTAGAAAGAAGATTTGGCTTAGGTATTATCGGGGGAAAATTTAGGGAAACGTAAATATAAAGCAATAATTATGACACTTGTAACACTGTTCCAGTGGTACATGACACTTGTAACACTGTTCCAGTGGTACAGTGTTACAAGTGTCATATTCAAATGAACAACTTGACACGAAGTAGAAAAGCTGTTGTAGAAGTGAGTGTTATGAAAACCTCTAAGTTTTAGAATAGTAGGTATTTATTAAAAAAAATTGTAACATACAAAATAATCTTAAATGTTACTGAGATTAAAATGTAAAACGCATGGATCTACTGTGATTCTAACATAATACGTTACATACTGGAAAGAAGGTGTAATGCAATGTAACACTGTTTCTGCTATCCTCAAGAACACTTTCCTCTTAGCTACTATGGTGCACTTATTGTAAAGGTTATGTTACGTATAGCGGCGACTCGTTCATACGTCACTGAAAAGGCTGCGACAATGATCGAAGTTCTTCGTATAACTTCGTAACATGGAATACATAGTATACGATAGCATGCGAACAATTTCGAACATTGTCGTAGCGTCGGCAACGTTTGCACGAGCCACCACTGGTTATATGAACTAAATTAAAGACCATGCGTACCCAAAATTTCTAAGTGTATAAGTAAGTTGTTTAATATAATCAAATTCACATATTATTATGAGCATCTACTTGAAACTTGCATAATTAGAACGACTATTTTGAATGTAACACTGTTCCTTATGGAACACTGTACCCAGCTTTACCCTAAGTTATAGTTAAGATATATTTTTTATTTTATAGCGTTTGACATTTTGGTATGAATCAAGAGAAAGATTACGAATTTTTAATATTTTTCATGTAATTGGGGTTGGAAAAAATATGGATGTAATTGACTAATTACATCACAGATTCTAAAACTAATATTTTTTTTCTTTTAACCTAATAACTCTTACCTTTTGATCGAAGTGATATTTTTTATTGCTATGAACCTCTTTAAAATAAGGAAGGTACTATTGATTTTTGATATAACGAAACGCTTCCTAAATATGTCAATATTTAATTTTAAACGATTTTTGGTATTTGTTATCCAAACTTAGGTCGCACTAATATTGCATTACGTCGTGAACAGTTGAACTGATTTTTTTTCTATTTCTGAAACTATACAAATCTACCAATTTTGTTATTAAATAAAGTTTACGCTGTCAAACTCAAACAATGGCCGAAACTAAAGAATTATCATAATATCGCAAATTGAGTTTTTATAACAGTATTCCTATTAGTATGTGCATGATATTTTCTGTGCTAATATAAATCTAGTATAAATATTGAAATATTTGCTTAGAAATTAGCATCTAGGGGACAAGGTTTCAGGTCATGTAGCATAGCTCGGTGCGTGGCAGACCTTATTAGGGTTACTCCACGTTAATAGTTAAGGCGAATTTTACGCATAGTGACTTTTATGCGCCACCGGTGAAGCACATCTATGTTGAGGGTATAGTTTCCGAGTAGAACTTCGCTTTGCTATATATAGGTACAACACAAGTTTGTGTAGTAAACGTGAATTATGTTTACGCACCTTTTGTTATTATATCGCAATAATTGCTATTATTAAAGAGAAGCTACTAATTTTTGGCAATTGTTCGGAAGTTTTCCAACATTAATTTGGTTCTGTAACTCACCTACCTATTTACGTATTAAACGTAGGTATGCAGTTGCCATAAAAATGCACTTCGTTATCATAGGTAGTTTCTAAATTAAACAGTATTAATTATTCACTAACTATTTTAAATTTTAATGGAGTTTGTAATATACTGTTCATTTGTTAACGTATTTTTTCAAAAATTACCTTTTTCCTTGTTATCATTTCCTAATCTTTTAGATTTTGTTTAGGTGTTACAGTGACTAATACTTATACCTACATGTAATTAGAAGTAGTGCATTTGTTTCATATCGTTCACGTCACTAAAAAATAGTTTTTTTTATTTTTTATTCAGCATATACATATCAATGCGTTATCTTATCGTAGCCTTTGAAAATCCGTTAATTATATCATAGATATTGTTTTTAACATGAGATTAACGCAAATAAATAAACAATGAATCATCTGATTTGATTATTATCCTTCGGTGATCTGATTACCCCTTCAAGGCGCCTAATATCCTTTTATATATTTTGTTACTTTTATCTTTTAATGTATTAAGTAATTTTGTTTTTGTTTAATCAACTTTGGTAAATTTTGTTTCTTATATTTAACATCAAGAACGCAGCGTTTATTGAAAGATATGCCATGTAGAGTAATAAATGAAATTTATTAGTCTACATAATCCTGTTTAAATAAGATTTTGAACATCACTGTATCAATTTCCATTTTATAAAGATATTTTTCTTGAAATTGATTTTATAAGGAAAGGAAGAAAGTGTATGTTAGCGTACTTCGATCAGTTTAACATCCAAATCCTTCTAAATCTAATACTTTTGACAATTTTCCATTAATGGTTGAACTGTTATTAAATGATAATTCTTCTGTAATTAATAAATTTCATCATGTTCTCTTGACAATATTATATTTTAAATTCAGCAGGTAAATGTTAATTCTAAATTAATTTTATGTTTATTTTTTTTAATTACTATTATCGTTTAACCGCTTTACAGGCTAGTTTAGTGAAGGGCGGACGCATGTTGAAAAATTGAAAAAACAACAAAATTAATTGTAATGATTGTTAACAGTTAAAAAGTATTACTTAGAACAAATTTATAGGCACTTTTGGAAAAGGGGTTTAGAAATTTTTACGGATAAGTCGAAGGGCGCGGGTGATACAGGGGCGGTTTCTATTATTTATAAAAGGGGTATTGAAATATATAAACAGAACTTTAAATTTGAAGGTCGTTGTAATGATTTTCAGGCAGAATTAGTTGCAATAAATCAGGCAGTACGTAACATTAGGCGCAAATGGGAATTTATACAAGACGTGCGAATTATAACTGATAGTTTATCTGTATTAGAGGCGTTAGGGAATTAAAAAATTCCACCGATTTTTTATTAGATACATTGGGAGGGTGTAAAACTTTTATGGACTAGGCTTCGCGTGGGTACAACCGGTAATGAGAGGGCGGATCAATTAGCGAAAGATGCGGTATCTAGGGCGGGATAGCGCGATAACTGGTATGGGTTAATCTCGGTAGCTTAGCTAAAAAAGCGTTTTAGGGATAAATTTGATGATGATGGTTAGGTAGGTGGATAAGTAATAACGGTTAAAACGGTCACTGTATTTTAAATCATATTTATGTAGAATTGGGAGGTAATGATTCGCATTGCGAAAGGGTGGGTAGATACAGCGAAGCATCTCTCATTTGAATGCTCCAAAAGTAAGGTTCTTCCAAGGTTTTCCTAACTTCTTGACGAATGCCAGAAGAGCACTGAAGTCGCTCCATGGACGCAAACATAATAACAAATGAGAGGTGACCGATTTATTATATATTTTTGTTATTATTATTATATCACAAGCAAATTATTTAGTTAGGAGTACAACATTTCAATAGTTATAAAATCCATATAGTACTTAGAATAGACTGCTTCTTGGAGTTTATAAGTTAGCCCAATTCATAGTTATAAATTATGTAACAAGGGTTAGTTGATCGTTTGGCTGCAAATGAAAAAGCAAAGTCTAATTTAACAACGTTTCAAACATCTACTGTCTTTCTCAGGCTTTTTTCTTCAAAAATCTACAAGATTAAAAAACGCTAGAAGTGTTATAATTACAGCATATACATAGATAAATAAAACCTTACGCTGAAATAATTAAAATAGAGGATAGCGGCTCCGTTGTTTTGATTATCGCAACATGTTGTTTAGTCAGTCACTGATTAACACATTAAAAAATGTAAGATACAATGGCACATTTACATTTATGAACAAAAAAATAATAAAGTAAGGATATTGAAGAGTATGTATTTTCATATCAGCGATAAACGTAAAGCAAAAACATTTTTTTTTTGTTAAAATTGATATTTTTGTTAATGAAATATTATACGTGTAGGTAAGTAATATACATACAATGCGAATATAAAAGTCGTGTTATATTTTTGAAATAAGTTTAAGCAAATGTTTGATATTCTTCATTTATTATAACAGACGAGTTACTTGCAATTTCGGGCCATGCAATACTATATTATTAAAATAACCAACTAACATATAACTTTTTCATGTTTAATTAAAGATACTATGTTGGTGCCTACTGCTTTTTAAATTGTATGCTTGTCATGTCTTTCCAATGTCTTCCCACTTAATTCCGTTATTACTGTCAACTGTCAAAGGTAATATTCTGGTTTCAGTAATGTGTGGTTTATAATCGGTTATATTTATTTAAAATAAGTAGAATATTAACAACTAAACCATGCCGAAACCATTGTGTAAACAATCGAAGGAGTTAATAGTTTCGTTAATCGTGTATTTCGACGCAGAAAGTGAGAACAACGGGCCATTACTCTCGTTAACTTTCGCGCGAGAAGTATATATAAAATCCATATATTTTTAATGTCATATTCTTAACAGTATTTCCTTTTTAGAGAGTAGCGAGTGCTCTAAACATTAATGTTGCAACCATCAGTAAAATTCCATTCATGAGCGAACAAGGAATTACATCCACTAACCCAAAACGAAAATGCATACGAAATAAATGTTGTAAAAATTGATTATTCTACTCATTGCCAATGTGCCATTAGAAGCACAATTTATGACATGTACAAAAACAGTGAGTATATACAAATATTGTTTACAGAAGTGGTTCCTTCATATACACTTTTCAGAGCAACATATCACATTAAACGCTTTGAATAGTGCTCTTAAAGAAAAAGACATTTTCTATCGTTGAAACACATCGATGTGGAAGATATTACGTGTTTTCAAAAAAAAAAGGAAGTTTGTTATGAAATGATGGATGAAATATGGCAGGTAGGAAGGATGTATACAATTGTATAAAGCAGATTGAACTAAATTAGTCTGGAAATCTGATGTAGTACTTGGTGTACAACTTACTGGAAATAAAATTTAGAAGTATTGAAGCAGAGAGATTGGTTTGGACAAAGAAGAAACTTGCTTACTAATAGTTACTGTTAATAAATAATGATCCCTATTAAATCTATTGTATTTTTTCCACTATTAATATGATTAACATACTTTAAATCTTGATGTTCAAAAAGAATCATCACTAATATTAACGATAAATATTATTTTGAAGAGTTTGTTTGTTCACCTATCAAAAGTGTTTGACAGTTAAATAAGCTAACGGCTTGTTTACGTTTTGACAAAGAGAAAATTTCTTTTCTTTCTTAATATAAATCACGTCTAAAATGTTTCTTGCATAATAGTCCCTTTCTTTAAATAAAATTTTTATTTTTTTAAAGTTAAGTTGACGACAACCGTAGTTTTTTCTAGCGTATATATATTTACTTCTATACTCTTATTCAGCTTTTGATGATTGTTTTGTTTTCTGCTAAATTTACTGAATAGAATTAGAATCAAAGTTATTAGGGAATGATTTCTTCATGCAACGTTCGAAAAAATAATTAGAAAGCGCATGGCAAATTATTAATATCGATAATCTAACTAATCTTATACGCATAAAGTGTAATGTGGGTTTTAAATACCTGCAACTTACTTGCGTTCTTACAGTTTCGTGTAATAATCAGAACACAGATATTTGTTTTCATCACTTTACAACTTTCATGAAAATAGACATATCTCATGCCAATTATAGTGTAAACAACGGGAAATTCACTATAATTATAAAATTATTTTAAAATTACAACGATCAATCATTTTGTGCGTTGTATTTTCTTTGTCGCGGTCAAGAGAAATTAGTTTATCGTCTGACACACATACTAATGTGTATCTTTCTCTCTGAGAAAATACGAACGCGGCGATTTGAAGGCGTAAAAATCGCAGCGGGAAAACGTTCATTGCGTTTATTTTATCATCTCTTTCATCTAACAAGATCGTAAACCGCGACTTTATGGCACACGTAACCATATGTCGTTAACGGCCATGTAAATAACCTGACCATCGTTCAATAGACGTATAGAACGTCTAGTTTTTCATCTACTTTCAAACGTTGTGTGCGCACACATTGGTTTGCGTATCTGTTAAAAATCATCTAAATCGGTGATGTCAAAGGATATATCCATAACAAAAGAAAGCCACACGTACATACGAGCAATAATGAGACGATACCTCAGCAGTATTTCAAGTGTAATGTCTCTGCATGCAAGAACTAGGAATAAAATTACTGCTTGAGTAAACAGTTTTCATAAATTTAATAGAAATAATTGATATTATATTGAAACAAGGAGAAATCAATCACATGCCGTTTCTATCTTATTACTTTTCACAGGGAAGGTGCAAATAACCATAAATGTAAAAGCTTTTTAATTGCTTGAAAAAAAATTAAAGGGATATTGTTGGGTTTTATCAAAGATATTAAAATATATGACTTAGATAGGGCATCAATACCCCTGCTATAAAAGCGGCGATATTAACCAAGGAAATATAGATAATTGCATTTACGCCTCGATGTGTTGAAAAGAATTTCCCTTTGAGGTTGATTTATTACTTCGACTTCCCAAATTATCTATTCTAAGAAGCATATTTTCGCTTAAATAGAAAATTTTATATCTATTTGTGCAGATATATTTCCTATTTGATTGAAAATAGGCCGATACAGATAACCCAGAAAATCCAATTTCCTTTAAACGATTTATTTCAAAATCGTTCAAGAAGTTAAGAAGAGATGCACTTTAAAAGTTTACCAAGTACCTAATGTGCAGCCAATCGTTTTATTACATTTTCTAATAGTGTCTGAATTGTTTCAGTTAGTAAGATCTGCAGTTGAGAGGAATTAGTTATACTTGCACACACAAAACGAAATACAGAAGTGTAGTTCAACAAATTAATGTATTTCTGGTTTTAACTGTAATAATTAGGAGTAATTTTTCCCAAGAAAAATTGTTTTCCTCACGCAGGATGCGAACCTACATCCCCCGTTAGCCGCTTTACCAATTAAGCTATTTTATTAAGTAGTTATTTTCTCACTATAGAAAAACTTGCAATCTTTGCAGAAGTGTAGTTTGTTTCGAAAACCAGTTTTGAACCCATGGTAGGGACGCAATGTTTGTTTTTTGGTTTATGTATGATCTTATCTACTATTATCACCATATTGTTAGTTAGGTTTAGATTAGCATATTTGATTTCCGAATATATTACAAGGTTTCGGAATATACCAAGTATTTACACTCATAAACTGTCATGGCTGTAATCAGACGTTGTTTCTTTATAATGTTTTGTATGTAATTGTGTGCGTATACCTTCAATCAAAAATCTGGCGAATATATGTGTTAAATGAAATGTTTGGGTTAATAGTTTTTGAAGTGTTATTTTTTGAATCATTAATTTAGATGGGCATAATTATATTACATTCTGTATCAATCAGTATTAGGTTTATTTATACTTATTTTTGGCGATTTCTAGAATAATCCGGAAATAACAAAATTACAATACAGGCTATCTGGTACAGTTGTTCTGATTTTGAAAGAGCTAATAGAGGATGCCAAAAAGTGTAATTATAAGTACTGTTCAAAATATTGCCCTTTCGTTTGCACGTTTTCTCGTTTTTTTGTTGTTGTAGTAATTCGTTCCTAGTATCTATCCTGCGTTTATAAACTAAATCCTTTAGATGACCCCACAAATAATAATTCAGAGGATTTAAGTCTGGAGATCGTGATGTTCCCGCTACAGGATCGCTTCTGCCGATCCACCTTCGAGGGTATTGTGCATTAAGGTATTCTTGTACCACAAAAGCAAAATGTGGAGGGGCTCAGGTATGCATAAACCATGAATTGATACACAAATAGTATGTAATGTTGTCTAGTAGATTATTTTAGATTAGGATTGGGATAGCCTATGGACCTGTTTCATCACGACCTTTTCAGATCTATTGTGATCCCCTTTTTCCTAGAGAAGGCTCTCTAATTTTGCCCTCTTAATTAGGCATCATCTTTGAGAGCGGCTTCTTTGTGTAGTTTCTAGCTGTGGGGTTCTCCACGCCCATTACTTGTCCTCGCCAGGCTTTCACATTGGCAGAGCACACGAGCGGTGTTTCTTCCTCCTTTTGGTAGAATCTGCAGCTTACGTCATCTATCAGGCCTATGTTGTACATATACTTATTTAGTCTACAGTGACCAGTCAGCAGACCTAGTATCATTGTGACAGTCTTCCTATCTTTATTTAGTAGATCTTTAGTAAATTCAGGCCTCTGTTCCTTTAGAAACGCTTTTGCTTGTCGCTGTCTCGATGATTTTTGTCATTACTCTTTGGACTAATTATGTATCCATTAATTTATGGACTTTTTAATTTGCGATTTGGTAGTGCCGAAAGAAAGGCCAACTCCAACGAATGCCGCCTCATTTCCTCTCATGCCCGAATGGCTAGAAACCCAGGCCAAAGTTAATTCCCTTTACTAATCGCTTTAAGTGTGGTCTGACTGTCAGAGACGATAGTGACGCTTTTGCTTGGCTCGCCATTTTTCTATTTCTCGGACACAATGGTGAACTACAGCAACCTCAGCTTGGAACACCGTTGTGTCTTTGCTGAAACTTATCGAAAGTAATTTTAAGCTCCTTTGTGTATATTCCATCTTACTTGATTTACGATTTTCCTACCATGGACTTGAAGCTGTCATTTTTTAACGCCAACGTTATCCATACTTTCAATAAGTATGCCCCGATAAAACTACCCGTTCCATGGATTACATACAATATTAAGTTAATGATTAATTCAAGAAATGCCGCTCTTCGATGTTATCGTAGAACCAAGAGCCCATCCCATTAAGGAACGAAATTAATCGAGCTATTAGATGAGAACAAGTAGGTATTTTATTTACATAGGTGTTCGATAAATGCCACGTCCAGTCCTTCCATGTGGAAAGAATTGCATCGGCTTAATCTCGGCACAACGTCTGATGACTTTATTAGTAATGCGGATGATTGAAATAAACATTTTACGTTTTTAGCGAATCATCCCGGGGCCCCACCTGTTCGTTTTGCTGGTCATACTTTGGATAATGAATGTAAATTCACATTTAGGTTACTCACCGCATTGGATATAACTGCATCACTACGTCGTTTGAAATCAAACGCATGTGGGCTTGATAATCTCGATATGAGAATATTAAAGATCTGTGTCCCCTTACTTATGGATTACGTGGTGTATATATGCAATATATGCATTGAAACATCAACGTACCCCACGTTTTGCAAGTCTGCTCTTATTAGATCAATTCCCAAAACGCCAAATATTGAGGGATTCAGGAATCTTCGCCCAATCAGCATATTGCCGGGTTTTTTCTAAAATACTTGAGCGATGTCTTGAACAACAATTGCAGTTTTATCTTAATGAGACGGAGGTGTTGCCTGTGTGCCAGTCAGGCTTTAGGCCTGGCCACAGTTGTTCTACAGCGCTGACAAACATTCTGATTTTATTCTTTCTGAATGTCCATAATTAGGTAAAGTATGAATGGCAAGTAATAATAAGAGTACTTTCTAATTGCATTTATTTATTTATTTACTATGAGATTAATCAACTTAATCAGCCACTAGTTTCGACAAAGTGTCTTCATCAGGCTGTATTTTTCATAATCTCATAATAGTCAACGAGCTTAAACATTAAAAAAGGTAAAAGACATTCAAAATAAAACCATATAGAGCCAAGATTTGATTCTATACCCACCCGTTGACATTATGTTTCATTTTTAGTTCGTTGTTTTGTTAGTCATTTTTATTTGAATGTCTAATATTTTTACTTTGAATGTCTATATTTGACTTTTTAATTTTAAATTTTGATTTCGACGTTTTTAAGACCGGATGATGGCGTGCCATAGCCGAAACGTGTAGTCTTAAAATATACACTTTTTGTGGATGTAAGGACACTTTCACTAACCACCTTCAATGGATTCCAATATATACTCTGAAGAAGTGCCTTTCTTGCTTAGCAAATTCAATTCAATACATGCTAGAATAAATTTCACCCTTGTCGCGCACAAAAAAATAATAAATTACCCTTCCTTGGTGTATTAGTTATTAATAATGATGGTAAAGTGATATTTATTCCAAACCTATCTGTTTCAATCGTAATTTAAATTACAATCTAACCCACCCTTTAGATCAAAAAATAAATACCATTAAAAGTAACATGGTAGAATGACCACGATCATGGGTTCATTCTCGTCATGCTTAACTATAATAGGAACTTTCCTTTAATCTTCTATTTCCGTTCTCCTATCTTAAACTATACATTAAATATTAAAAACTGTTTATTTTTATAAATTTAAATACTTTCATAACAATTTAATGGTATATACTTGTTTACATTCTTAACTATTCTTCCTTTGTCTTAAACGTCCAGCGGAGTGTGGAGAAATTTGCGTAAAGGCGTCTTAAGGTGTGTATTATATTATATCTCTAAGACACTTGAAATTGCTATCTATATAGCATATAGCCTGAGCAATAAGAGATGGATGAATGCTATTTGTTCAAAGATTGAGTTAATAAGTCAAATTGACAAATGTTAAAGTTGCTTTAAATCGTTCTAGCAACCACTTTTCTTCGTAATGTCCAGTTGTAACAGATGGATCTTCCAAATAGTAGCTGTCACTTCTCGAATAATCACTTTTATAATTCGCGCTATTTGTTTAATTGTTAGGATAAAGTACCGCTTGCAACTAATACACCATTAAAATATTTTCCACATTGCATTCAGTAACGGAGTAACTTTCTAGTTACCACACGAGGCGTAAATTTAAATATAAATTATAACAGGAGTATAGTTATCGAGTAAATAAGCTGCACAAGCAGTTATTACTTAAAACTATCACAAACGCATTTACGATAAGTTATCTGTTGCAGCTTCTGAATCTCAAGTATATTTTGAAATTGCGCCCACAAATTACAGTAAACTAAACTTGTAACTTGAACAGTACTTGATCGTAATGGAAGGATATTAGCTCATTATTCGTGAGATCGTTGCTTGCATCAACGCTGCTTTAGCTCCTAAACTGTTGCTTATTGTAGACAAATGAAAGTAAAATCACCGGAAGCTTGCTGGCGACTTTATCAACTAGTTAAACTCTAAACTGTTTATTAAATATGCAAGAAATGTTAGCGTAAATTCTTCACAGTAATAACAAGAATACAATGCGGCGAAAACGTTGTGAATTGGAGCGCAACAAAGAACAATTTCTTCTATATAGAAGGAAATCAGAATAGGATACATCGATCATGGTAATTCATCATCGGCGTATTTGTTACATAAAAGTGGCAGCTTCATTCTGGTCGGTACATACATACTCTGACGGTTCACAGGCGGTATTATGAAGAAGCAATAAATTTTCGAGATTTCGCGATTTGGCGTGGGTTCAGAAGGTGTAACAATGAAGATTTAGATCTGATGCGAAAAGCTGGTCTTAAGTCGTTGGTCGGTCCAGGATATATTATAGGTATAATACGCGAAAAGATCTTATTTAATCCTTTCACCTGTCTGTTACATAAATCGATCCAAAGCTGCAGTACCTTGATTATACAAGACAATCTTTAACTTGCAAGAAATGTATAAAACATAACGAGTTTACCAAAATTAAACGATATTTACACAAACAAATGTTTTTCCAACGTGAAACATAAAGTTCTTTGTCAAACAACTTTCATACTGTAATATTCCCCTTAAAAATAATGTGGAAATTTTGTTCAGAATATCACGTCTGGCTGATTTATAATATTAAGAAAAAAAATTCGCCCCAGTGCAAACAAAACAGATGATGTATGTGTACTGTTACATATAACATACCTTGACGACTTTGGGAGTTGAAACCGAGTTACAGTTGGCGTTCAGGATATTGGGAGTTCGGACGGCCACCAGTCATAATGAAAAACAGATGGTGGACAAGATTTCATCTGCGGATGATTTTTTTTTTGTAGAAAAAAGTCCCCTTAGTCGGCGCACCTGTTACGTAAGGACGTGACACAGTCGAAGCACGGCAATTTCGCCACAGATTATTAAAATGTCGTTTCTATAACAAGCTCGAGATTGCTGACGAATTTAACGGCAGATTTCATGCCTGAGAGGAACCTAGTCCAAGTAACATGGCCTAGTATAAAAAAAATCAATAATATGCCATGCTATATGTTTCAGTACGGCATATTACTACTATCAATTTTCTATATAATGGTAATTTGCGTTATAGTTTTATAAAAGGCGGAGCCGGTGTCTCTGTTTAGAGGTCTGGCTTCTGAGGATTCGATGTTTCTCTCTGATTTAGTGGATGTGAGTTTAGCAGTAGAAGCTTTTTACGACAGATTGTTTTGTATTATCGATACTTGAGCTGAAGGAATATTATTTCAGGAAAATTAATCACAACCGATACAGATTCCATTACCAGGAGTACAAGAAACTTCGAAAGCTAGTCAAAGTCGAAGTACATAGCACATATAACAGCTATAGAGAGAGAATGAATGAGACATCTATTACTCAGAATTGAATTTTTTTTTGGGATTTTGTCAGGTTCATGAATGATGGGACCTTTGATGGGAAAGAATTTCATGATCCACAGTCAATATGTCTAATACTTATCGTTTTACAAATCAGAGGTTCCATATTGGCCTTTTCGAGTCATCTGAGGTGACAGCGGGAATGAAATGTCTAAAAAATGATTTTACTTCTGGTTAGGATGGCTTACCTAGCTGGTAGGTTGGCGTGATTGTGGTAATTTTATTACTATTTCACTTACTCTTATGAGAGCAAAATGAAAATGTTATGAAAATTAAGTTGGGTACGGTTTTCAAATTTTTTTTTTTCTGAATTTGAAGAACGAACTGCTGTGGTTTTGGACAATCCATTTGTCACTGAGGTGTCTTTTAAGTTGCATAGTATGGTTGTTGTGATTTATTTGTTTTTTTTAATTTTTATTATGTAGTGTTAAGATTTTTTAATTTTAAAATTAAAATCCAGTCATTCAAATGTCTATTCTTCGCTTGTGCTGATTTAATGCGTATTCTATTTAATATTGTCATTGTAAAGTTCTACGTCTGCGTTGTACGAATTTTGAGAGAGGGAATTTTGTAGGGTTTTGTTAAGGACTTCCTTGTTCGAATATTGACGTGAGTAGACGTGTTTCTTAAATCATTGTCGCCATTTTGTTTTGAAAGATTTAATTTTATATTCTTTAATTATAGTCAATCAAGGAATTTTTATTGTAATAATTGTTAATGTATTGAAGTTACACTTTGTAGATATAAGACCAATTATTATTTTTTTGTTTAGGAAGATTTATTTTAGTTTTTTTCTCTCATTTATATTTTGTTAGAGTTAATTTTTCTGTTAATCTATTTTTATTTTTCTCACCTCGTTTGGGTGAGTAGAAGTATTGTTCTTTCATTTAGCCTTTTTTTTGTTTGTTAAAGTTCTAGCATTTGTCCACACTTAGATTATTTTAATTTGTGATACCACGCGGATAGAAATTCAAAGGTTTTGTATATTGAAGGCCTATTAATCTATCTGCTGCTACCATACTGGCTCAAGTGTAGGATTACTTATCGCTGGGGACTAATTGTAAGTTCCTTTGCTTCGGTGTAGTTCTTGTGCGTACGCTGATGATTTAAAAATATTTAATACAATCGATGATTTAACTGATATTCTACGTTTAAAAACAGATATTAATGTTATTGTCGATTGGTGTGCTGCAATATTGCTGCTGTCTGCTCTGAAGAATCCAAATCTTTGTACTTTGCAATTCGTACATATAAAAAACATTCTAATATTCACGCTTTGAAATCTTTGTACTGTGCCTATGTTTTGAGTAAATTGGAGTATGGATCACTTGTATGGTATCCAAATTACATATACCAGAATTTGATGTTAGAGTATGTCCAGAAGAGATTTTTTTAAGTTCTTGTCGTATAAGACTGATGATACTTACCCAGAGCGAGGAATATCTTATATGAGTCTTCTACAAAGACATAATTTTGATTCACTCTCAACTAGAAGAGAAAACTACAGCGGTCATTTCATCTTGAGACTTACTGCTGGCAGAATCGATTCAGTCGCGCTTCTTTTAGAAGTTGGTTTTGTTACTCCTCTGTGTGCAACTTCACAGATACATTTCTGATTCCAAGAACCAGAACGAAGGCTCCCATCGTGCACATGTCGAGGAGCGCTAATAGACCATTTAATAATGCTAATCCTTCATTTTTTTGCATAGTCAACTAAGTGTCATTTCATTATTATTTCTTTATATTTGAATCTTGAATTTTGTATTGGGTTTTTTTTTATTTTAAATTATATTAACAATTTCACGTAATGTCACGTACCATAATTATGTCTGTTTTGTCCTTTAAATGTTTATAACTGTTGGACAATAAAGATTATTGTTAAATCATCTTTGATTTAATATTACAAGCCATATCTTATTTGTTTGTAGAGATGCAAGATCTGAGCGAGGTGTCGTTGAAAATGGTGTGCCGAACCTTAATAGATATACTTTTTAAAACTACCCCTAGTAAACTAACTCCCTGAAATGCCCTCAAACTTTTTCTCTATGAATATATCGATATGTTATTAATTTTTGGAAAATCTCATAAAGATTTTCTTGAAGCATCAGTACTTACTTTGCAATTATTTAATAATTGCCTGTATATTTTGACATATTCGGCTTCTACTGAACTTTTGACTCTGTTCTTTATTTTAAAATACACCAATTGGTGAAGACTTTATATCTCAAGACAAACACGGCTCCATGGAAACACGATCTACAGTAACCAATTTAGGAGACTTTATCCAATATACACTTGATCAATGGACAAGAGGATACTATTTATACGGACATATCGAAAGCATTTGATGGAATTCAACATAATGTGTTATTGCAAAAAATGGAGATATTTGACTTTAGCGATTCCTTAGCAATACTGTTCGAAATCTAACTGTCTAATAGAGTGCAACATGTATAAGGGCTACAAATCTCAAATATTTCACGCTAGCTCACGGGTTCCGCAAGGTTCCAATCTTAGACCCCTTATGTTTATTGTGTCTGTTAATGATTTGGTGGAATGCATTAATATATGTATGTTCGCGGATGATCTCAAGATTTTTGCTACAGTAACTCCTATCAACGATTGTTATTATCTACAAGATCAAATCGATCGTCGTAATGATCTACAACAAAATGTCGCCAAGCGTAGATTTATGGCTACACTACAAAACAAAAATGGTAGATAGAGCTTCCCTTATCCGTGACACTACTTATGTGAGAGATTTAGGGGTTTAACTTGATATTTCCCTTATTTTTTTCTACATATCGAAAAAACCGTAATATCAGCTAAGAAGATGTTAGGATTTTTGATTACCAAGCTATTCTTAGTATCGTCCTGATGCAATTAGACTACTTTACTATTCATTTGTCTGATTTAAGTTGGAATAAGGTTTTCTGATTTGGAATTCATTCTACTCTTTGCATAAAGAATCAGTGGAGAAAGTTCAAAGAAGCTTCCAAAATGTTTATACTTTAAACAAGAAGGCTCTTACCCTGAGGTTGGTTATGACTACCAGCTTTCAATACAATGTCTTATCATTGGAAATTAGACGATAATTACAGTCAATAAAGTTTGCCTATAATCCTGCAAATAACAATATTGAAATAATTAAATAAATAATGATAGTGACTAAAATTTGATGAAATAATTAGGAAAACATTTTGAGGCACAAAGCCATCTCAACTGCCAATTAATTTAATAGCTATATATTGTTTAATTCTACCCATGGCCAACTCTTTTGTGATACTTATCACCAACAATTTTAACGCATGACTATTCCTTAACTTTTTTAATTTATCTAGCATTTTTTAATCTTCATTTTCGAATAATAAATTATTTTAAAAGAAAAGAAGGAAATCTAAAAGAATTTCTTATGGCTTTATATTTTATTTTAAAAGTAACTACACGATAGCAAGTTTGTTTTAAGTAGAAGAGATTTGATTGGCAGGTTTAATTATTGATGGTTTTGCAACCTAGAAAATTTTCCATCAAAACAAGATAATTTCATACTTGACAGTAAAAAAGATATGAATGAGATTGAATCGAGCAATTGTGAATTTCTATTAAACTAGAGATATTCCTTCAATATAATTCCAGAAATTCTTTCGACATAATACAATCGAATTTTCATGAGAATAATAAAGAAGAAGTAGGTTATATGGAAATGTAGCAATAAACAAGCTTTCGGGGTTTATCTTCTTTCGCACTGGTAACAAAAATTTATTGAATTCCCCCGCTTGTTCAAAAATATTTAGGAGATGTCTTCATGTATGTGACCATTCTTATATCTCCCTCGACGAAATGTAGATGGATTGGAAATATCGATTATGGGGTGAATATCCTATAAATAATAAGTTGGTTTTGAAGTACAAAATATTTTTCTGAACCGCCTCTCATAGATTTATTTGACAGGTGTTACAATGTGGAATTTTATTACCTGAAAAGCTGACACAATACTTTCATTCGACCATAGTCTTAAACGCGATTGGTATAATAATAACGTAACTTATGAATAAGTATTATAGATGCAGATTTCTAAAGTAGACTGTATTGTAAGTTGCTCAATTTTCTTGCGGATTTAGTAAACATCCTATGGCTTCATAAAATAATTTTCGTTTAATTAAATATTTTCGTAATAAATACATATTTCAACGTTGCTTTTGTACATAATAATTAAATAGGTTTAATGTTTCTGTGTGGGATAAAAGAAGCTGAATATTTAGATTACTGTAGATTATATAACGGTACCTGAGGTATTAACATAGAATGTTTGTGTTCTTAACCATAAATATACACATAATTGTCTGAAAGCTTATCTAGAATAAATACTGCACAAGATAATCTACGCCTAACAATAAGATAAAAAATGATACAAATAACTTGGAGGTATTACAAGATAAGGTTGTTTTTAGATGATATTACATCCATAAAATATTATGCACTTATGGCTATGTTTTCTTGTGAGATATGTATTTATGCATATATTCATAAGTCCCGAAAAAAATTAGGTATTCGCGAGGCGCAAAACAGTTAGCCCCGGCTCTACATTGCCTTGGGGTAACATCAAAGTTTCGCACTGTTGCATAATTTGTGAAATCATTTCTGGAGAGCTGCGCGAGGGGTCAGAATAATTTACATTATACGTCTATTTAGGGTCCTTTACACGTCCATTCACAGCAACATCTTCTTTTTTCTTCCTCCCATCAGACGAAACGGAAAGAAAATGTAAATGCAAAAGGACTAATTTGGGGGCGACCTTTTTTTCATGTTAAAACAGAGGAAAGTCCATTTTGTTTATTTTAGTTGTCTGTTGTTTAATACATACACAGAGCACGTTTTAATATTACGCAATTATAACTGCTTTCGGTGCCGCTTGAAATTTCACGCTAGACGGGCAAACTCGGAGCAAGACGGGTTCACTAATATAATTATGAGTTATGTCGAAAGTTTAGAAGCGTTAAAATGTGTACGTTGTGGAATAAAGTTCAACATTGTTCTTGTTTAAAAGTATGGACGCCTAATAATATATGTAACTACTTTTACTTACGGCAAATGAACGTAAAGTGGAGTGTGTTTGAGATCATATACAGGGACAAGTACTTATTTTATGTTAAACTTTTGCTTAGCATGGTATTTCGGAAAACTTTGAGGCAAATATATTGTAATGTTACTCTCTCTCTCTCTGAGGGTTAATTATTTTTTTATGGATCCGGTTGTTTAAACAAGCATTCGATTCCACAATGATCAATATCCTAAATTTTGATATAAAAATAATAAAAAAAAATTAATTAATGTTAAATATTTAAATTTTATATATAATTCATATTATTTCATTTACAATTACGTAACAAAACCCTATATCAATCCCTACGAGCTCAAAATATACATATAGTGTGGGTGTGTGTGTATAACTAGATAAAGTTTGTAATCAAATTAAAAATAAATAAAATAATAAAATAAACATTAAAGTCCGACCTTGTATCAAATCTTCTTTCAGCTCCTCTTCAATTTCAAACTTAACTCCAAATAAACCTTCAACAGTATCTCCCGAAACACTTCTTCTGTACCTTTTTCTTTAGTAATTTCTCCTCAATATTTTCACCTTAGCTTAAAACCAATCATATTTCTTCAAACAGTATTTCTAACGATGATAATTCTATTAACTTGTTTCTAATACTTTTTATTTTATATGTTCTTAATTTTCAGAATTGTACTTTCATCTCTTTTAAGTCAATCCATCATTTTTTTTGTTGGAACTAATCAATAATAATCCCTTTTTTTATATCACCATGTGCACCGAACAAATATATCATAAATTGTACACAGCCTCCCAAACATCATACTTATATTTTGACAATTTTTAAATGACTTTGAAATTTTAAAATCAACATCTATAAAGTGTTATATGTTTGTTTATATTAAATTAATTTTGATTATAAACTAATATAAATTATATATTTTGAGTTTATGCAAATACTAAAAACCTATAATAAGTACATACATAATGAATGCCAATCTAATGTTACATTACATTACAATATATCGTCTGCAATTAAAATTAATTAAAAAAATATGCGGAAATTGTTTGAATATTTTTTCAATAACTTTATAAAGCTAATAATAATCTAAAGCTCAGCTTAAACCACGTTTACGGTATTGCGAAGCTTTGGTTAATTTTCGGGTATTTGTGAGAGTCACCTGTTCTATTATTTTGATAGTTGTTATGACTCGATATTTTTGATGCAGCTTCAAAGAATTTGTAAAAAACATGCAGTATGTCTTAAGCCACTATGAGTGACACCTTGTAGAAGATAATATGCAAATTGTAAAAAAAAATGTTTCTTAATTATTCGAAGAGTTAATTATAATCACTCCACTATATTACCGTGTTGGTACCGACGGATCGCAAATTAAAGTGAAGTACGTAGACCAGGTTCAGGAGCACGTAAAAGAACCACCTCTCGAGAAGATTTTCTTTTGCTTTTGCACGATACCAGTTTGAGTTTGTAGCAAATTTAGCGCAACAATGACGGAACCCTATTAGTCGTAGAAGAGATTATGTACAGTTTACGAACGAATAGTATGCATAGGGTTTCGTAGTTATTGGCCTTTATTGCGATTACCCTTATTAACGTTTGACCACAGACATGTTACACTCATCTGGTGCAGGAAGTGGCAACATTGACGGAGTAAATGAAATTCTATAGTCTTTAGAGATGAATCGCGGTTTTTTGGGAAACAGTAGCATAAGGGTATATAGGCGACCTGGAAAAAGCAACAACGGACATGGCATTTTTTTTGGCAGTGTACAGGGTTTACGATCGGCATAATAGTTTGAGACGTTTTCAATTCTGCTTCCAGGTCATCACTGGTAAAAATCCACGCCAGTAAAACAGCTGCCAGTTACATACAGGAGACCTTAGAACGTGTCACACTTTATGAAAACCAGTGAGAATGAGATATTCCGGCAAGATAATGCATAGCGCTACAAACTAATGGTTTTCTTAATTGAAAATAATGTACATTTGCTTCAATGATCTACACCTCATCGTCAGATCTCTCATCCCTAGCACATATCTGGAATATTATCGAACGGCAACTGCTGAAAAATCTCTTTCATTCTATTAATAGAAAAAAATTTATGGCACATTATTCCGCTTTATTAATTCAATGTCAAACATTTCTGAGTGTATCGAGAGTAGACGTGGTTCTACCCCATTATTAAATAGAAACTATTTAGGTATTTGCATTTTTATATGTATCATGTGAGTATTTTTGGTAGTAATAAACATCAGTTTTCAAAAAATTTCGTTTTGGTGTATCATCAATTGCAGAGAAAGTGTATGTTTAGAATATTTCAGATTTGGTTCCTAAGTATTCTAGATTAAAAAAAATTTAACATCTTCAAAACTATCCTCCACTGATGTGAGTGGAAGATAGACGTAATCAAGGAAAATTAGTAGTATTTGGCGATCACTTGGGGAGTTTTTCAAAATGAAATGATGTAAAAGTAGTAGTTAGAATAATAAATTGAGTAATATATAATTTCTAACACAAAAAGACGTCTCAAAAGAAAGCATTACAAACATAAAATCGAAAAGAAGCACTGAATAATAGCAAAACTAATGTATTTGAATAAAGCACCGTAAAGGTTCTGGAAGGTATCAGAAATATCAAGGTCATATCAAAGGAGGTACATGAGGAACTGCTATTAAAATGGTCTAAATCTTTGATTGAGGAATAGAAGATTACAATACATCGGTTTGTGCGGAAGGTAACAAAAATTACAATAAAAGAAAAAGATTATATAAATCATTATAATATAAAAAATTCTATAAATCCTATAGATAAAATAAAATATTAATACAAGAGACAAACTAACAATTAAATACGCAATCACAGTTCAGGAACTCTTGCACAGAGTAGAATGCATTGGCTGCTAGCATTTGCTTTAAACTTTTACACATCTCCTTTTAGACTTTTTTTAATTTTCCGGAAGTTTATTATGTAATTTAATCGCCTTCAGGATTCAGGACATCTTCGGGTGGATACGGCACTCATTTTTTTGCCTGGTGTTATATTCATGTGTGTTGCCATCCGTAGGTACCTACTTAAATAATTCTTTTCTGGCTGGATGCTTTTGACATTGGTGAATATATACATATATGCATGGTAATGTTAGCATACCTTCATTAACAAATACTTGTTTACACGACTGCTCACTTTTCAGATCCGTTAAAGCTGTCAATGCCCTCTTTTGGAACCGAAGGATTCGGTTCGCCTCCAGCACCATTCCTGAGAATTATCAGAATGCTGTGCAAAATTGCAAAATATGTATGTCAATCTGATTATATGGTGTCTAGAAACGAGGTTGATTTACCTTATGCTATAAACTGGGGCGGATAGTTTTATCGCTAATTGGTTGATATGTGCAGAGCAATTAAGTCTAGCGTCCAGACTAAGTTCAAGGATCTTAATGCAGGTTGTATTCTCTCTCCTGTTCATCGTAAAGTCCAGGTGTTGGGTGTTATTCATGTTTAGTTTCAGTTTATTGGATTCAAACCACCTACTTGCTTGCTTGTTTTTTGACTACCAATGGTACCATTTAGTCAGAGTACAAACAAACCTTATCAGCAGACAAATTCACGTCCAGGTCGTTGATATATGCATCAAAGACAAGAGATCCCAACACAGATCCCTGAGGAAAACCACGCTCCACAGTCTTCATATCTGACCTTTTTTAATTCTCCTAAACATGTTCCTGTCTATCCGTTAGATATGATGAGAATATGTCATACACGCTGCCACCCACGTACTCCATAAAAGAGCAATTTATTCTTCAGCACTCCATGATCCACAGAATCAAATGACTGACTCAGATCACAGCAGGTTAATTGAACTTGCTGCTCTAGTGCGTCCATTACACATTTCATTACCTCGGACAGGTCTGTCATTGTTGATTTATCCTTACGGAACCCATGTTCTGATGTTGTAATAGTGTTGTGTCTCTCAAAAAAGTTGATCAATCTGATTTGGAGAGATCTGGTAGAGTGGATATGGGGTCTGTTGTGTTCAATATTCTTTATATTTCAATTCTTATATATAAACCATATGCAATTTGAGGAAGAAGTAATATGCTCAGGAATATTCCCATGAGAGGTTGTCCAAGTTTTTGGGAAAATTTGAATCAAGGACTAGTACAAGTACTAGTATAAATTAGAACAGCTGCTACAAAATACAATGTATCCCTTTGTTCAAATCATATAACATCAATTAATAAAAAAATTTCCGTTATGAACTGCTCTACGGCGTAATTGAGTTATTGGACAAGAAACAACGCTGATGAGGCAACAATATTGCTCTTTGACTAGCAGCAGTGTTGCGGCAATATCGTTGCTTCCATCAAGCTCATGTAATCAATACAATAATCAGATTCATTATTGTTATAGTGAGATCGTACGTGAAAGTGACGTATAAGGGTACACCTTTATGTATGACTTTACAAGAACAATACCCCCTTTGTTTCTTACACTTAAAAAATGTTAATTGCGTTAGGGCATGATTGTTCTTTCATGAATTTGACTACTATTTTAATTACTTAAGTTTACAAAAGGCAATGGTATTATCGAAACGTTGTTCTAAATTAGAATAACCGTAAATTTAGAATATAGTTAGGTACTTATTGTTGCTCAAATCTGGCGTTCTCTTTATCCTAAAATTTATGAAGTAATAGAAAAGAACAGTCCTCTGAATTGAGATCAATAGATGTTGGTGTACTACATGGGAGTGTGCTGCTGTCTATTGTTGTAGTAGTTGCTTATCCAGTCGCAGGTCAAACTATAATCATACTTTTGTTGACGATGCGAATACTGGTAGTTCGCTAAATCCAAGAAAGTTAATGCATGTTAGAGTATTAAAGTTGAGAATTAGATTTATTTAGAGAACAAATGAAAAGAAGAATTAGAGTATATCCTTTGCAAATATAACTAAATCTATAGGTAGGAATCTTCATCTTCAGCTAAAATAGAAAGAAAGATTAACTATCCTACTTATGGAATAATGGATCGGCTGGTAGGAAGAAATTCTGAACTGTTGTACACAACAAATTATAAAAAAAGGAATTTTGTTGACATATAGACAAGTTCCATGTGTTGATTTAGATGTCTTCTAACCGTTTTGGTGTAATAATGCTCATCAATCAGCTATTTCTTTCCTTATCCCCGTTAGATATTCGCACTTCTCACCACTTATATTTTCTCATTGTTTTTTAAGAGGACTCAATGAACAACATCTTTGCATATGTGTAGAAGGGATAATTTTAGGGCATCAATGAGTAACCTTAGGGTAACATTTTAGTTTTAATAATAATAATAATAATAATAATGTTTATTGATTGTCCAACAGGTACAGACCAGAAAGAGGGACACAAAATAAGTTAATGCCATTTGCAAAATTCGTTACAGAAGACAAAATAATTATTTTAACAATGTGAAATATAGTGCATATTTTATATAACACATTGGCTGTGAACTGATGTCCAAGACATAAAATTTAAGAGAAATAAAAAAATGACAAAATTAATTTAGCTAGCTCAGCAAAAATGAATTCAAAAGGTGCCAGAGATACTTTAAATCTCAAGGTAGACTTCTAAAAAAGTTAAAGTGGGCGATTTGTAAATTAGACTTTCTTTTAAATCAAAAAAATAGAACTGGCAAACAAAAATAAAAGAACTAGTGATTTTAAAGATATTTACAATCATTAAGTTTATTTTAAAAAAAAAGAAAAAAAAACATTTAATTACAATAATGATGAATGCAGAAAATGACCGGAATTTATGATCTGGACAAAAAAAACTGCAAGAATTTAATATGACAAAGGACGATTTAAATCCTTAACAAAAAAATGGAAAATTCGTTATAGAAGGAATTTCATAAAAAAAAAATCATCCACGCGGTCAGAAATCTAAACTATAATTAACGGGGAGAAATGATACCATGTACATTGAATTTAAAAATTTAATAGCTCAAAGCTTCATTCACTTCCCGAGGTGATTAACAAAAATACAAACAATTAATAAGAAAAGGACAAATTTAACACACTTTCGCGGAATCCTCTAGAACGCTTTTTACAATAATTAACTGATCTAACATCACAAATGTGTACACAATAAACAATACAGCATAATTAATTAGGAGTCTTGAAAGCTAATCAATCAAATAACCGAGCAACAATTAAAATAAAATGAATTTTACCTCAACGGCAATAAAAAAATAAACAACAACTCTACTAACGGGCAACTTTCACGAACTGCTGCCCTTTTCAAGGCCTCCCGCATATATATGAAATATACAATTCGTGCGTAGAAACGCAACTCTAAGAAAACTCTAAACATAAACTAAACAATACGGGAGTACGCAAAATGTACAAAAATGATTTTAAATATACACAAACGGCCAAAAGAATGAAACTAACAATAAATAAAAAATCTTAATAAATTTGAACAGCGAAACTCTATCATTGTTTTTTGACAAGGCTGATTAGGAATAATAAATCATAGCCACACTTAAATTTCCGAAACCGCGGGGTGCCGTCCATAGCAACATGTATATATACATATCTATATTTATTCATGAAACACTCACATGTATTGCCAGGTTGACATCACGAAATAGGTGGACCGTTCATCAACTTTTGTCTGGCTTGCGTGCTTAAAGCGTTTCGCTCCTGG
This sequence comes from Protaetia brevitarsis, assembly GCA_004143645.1. Classification (NCBI taxonomy): domain Eukaryota; kingdom Metazoa; phylum Arthropoda; class Insecta; order Coleoptera; family Scarabaeidae; genus Protaetia; species Protaetia brevitarsis. The sequence continues at coordinate 289,050 of RXPK01000053.1, read as the reverse complement.
TGTTTAAAAGCGTGGACGGAAATGAGATTTTTCCAGAAGATATGCACAATAATCTCTATTCTGGAGTAAGTTTATTAAAAATTTCGTGTCATTGGCATGTGCCAGTCAGGGACGCTCAGATAAGGATCCAATCCCATGACGCTCCAATAGGTCCACTTGAGGTATCCAATTTCTGGAACATTCTGTTCCAACTTAAACGATAAGATTTAAGAATTTTCGGTGAATGCGAATCCTTTTCAGTAGTGGCAAAGATTCACACGCATAAAATGGGTACCAAACTAGGGCGCATATTCCAGTTTGCTTAAGGACATACGTATTATATAACAGTCTTAATGACTTCTATCTCAGTAAAGTAACGTGATACACGCATCAGGAGCCAAGGGAGCTGAATGCATTTTTACATAAGATATAATTTGGGGTTTAAAGTAAACCGGCATCAAGAAAACACCAGATTTTTACATTCTCGTTTCTCCTAAGAAATATCGTTGATGTGTAGTCCACAGTGATCGGGGACTCGAGACGTGCGTATGAAATAACACAAACACTCTTAACATTAATATAGAGGCTGTGGATGTACTCCAAGTTAACGAGTTTATTTAATTTTCTGTAGCATGATGGTATCTATAGAGTGAAGTTTTGTATATAATTTAATTATCATAGCATAGGCTAGTACGACAGGTAGACATGTTAAGAGGTGTTTTAAAAGATTGAATAAGAGAAGGCCTAGGTTTGAGCTTGTGGCACACCAGTAGTTTATGTTTACCGTAATACAAATAACCAGTTTAAGATACATAACAACTCGCAGGATTACTTACATTCAAGACATTCTAGAGACTATCGGTAATATATAAATTGTCAGTTTAGTAGTAATTGAAAAAAAAAACCTTCTTATATTTATGTATATATTTACTTAACACAGTATACAATACACTCTTAGCGGATTCATCTTATTCCAATATCGTATTTGCCAGCTGCTAGACACGTTTTATTCTCGCGACAACAGAAGTAACGATATTGATCTGTTCTCTGGCTTAGGTTTGTGAACATATGTACACGCATGTTCCATGCACGTATATTACGTAAGTATTTGCTTTCAGGTAAATGTTGAATTTTCTCGTGTTGTCACGTTATAAACAGACCTAAGCAGGTTTTTAACATTTCATATTTTTTTGCTATATGTATTTAATTACAAGTTCTCCCTACTGAGTTGGAGTTTTAATTAAACGTAGTCGCTCGGAGTCGACAGCGATTGCAAAAAAAGGCTCTTGGTGAATTTAAATTAAAGCAGTTTCATTTCGACGTCCACGTTTCTCCTCTGATGAAGAATGAAACGTTCGTCTTTGATTTACTATATTACAGTGAACAGTTGTATTATAAGTTTGAAAAGCTAGGAATCAAAGTTCTCGAAAATCAAACAAAAAAAAATAATCTAAAATAATGCAATTTTAAATATTGTTCGTCTGGTTTGATCATAAGTTCCATTTTAATTTAGACGTATTTGTTTGTAGGCTTTTCCCAACGAAATTTTAATTTGACAAGTTACATATTTTGTTGAAGAGTTAACCTAAATTATTTGATTGTGTGGGGAGCACGTTTTTGGATGATAATTTCAAAAGTTTTAAAATAGATAAAAATATAACTTGAATCCACTAACTATACATCCCGCCAAACTAAAATAGTCAAATATGAATGGTGGGTACAGGCAATTAATGTGTTAATATAATAAATAAAGGATCTCGAAAAGACAAAAATGAACTTTCTTGATAATTTTAAGTAACCAAAAATATTGAAATATAGTTGCCAAATTCGAAAAGAACGCAAAATTTTAATCCTAGATCTCTCTCCATACTGTAGACAAAAAATAATTATTAAAAAATAAGCAACCCTTTTATTCCTAGTGTTGGAAACAAATAATTTTATTATTTATTATTTTTAATTCAGTCCTCCTCTAGGTCTGAAAAAAAAAGTTAATTTTATCATTTCAAAAAAATAATTCCTTTCACTTCCTAGATTAAAATTTAAAGTGAATTTGAATTTCTCTAGTAGTGCAGAAGAAAAAAAATCAATCCCTTAAAAAAGTTTATTTCCTCCTCTTTAGTCATGAGTCAATTATTAACTCCCTGGGCAAACAAATCCACGAAAATGACGTTTGTATATACCCACAACAATGATGAAGCAGGCTGTTTTTAGCTTATAAAATTTTAACAATTAATTTTATCGAAAAGTTTTAAAACATCGTATGTATAAAGAACCCTAATTGGGACATACAGCAAAAAAGTTTTAGTTTTCTAACATTTATTACCAAGATTGAAAAGCACTAATACTAATAAACATAAACTCTTTGTTGTCTCAATTAAATCGCTGACTTGAGAAAAGACAGCAACGCCGAAGAATGTTGTGCCTACAAAAAACTAGTGCCTAAGAAAAATTGACAATTTGTTGACAATGACATTCAGGACGGAGTTGTGATGGTGGTTTTCTTGCTAATATGTTGTTTTATAATTCATTTAAAACCCACATCTTAAAGCTATACAAGAATTTTGTGGTTGCGTAAAAAAATACAGAAGAGATGCTGAATGCGTAATTTTAATAGTTAAAAATCTAGCGCCACGACACTCACATAGGTACAATTAAATAAGTGAAGTTTAGTTTGTAAAGCACGTATTAACACAAATTTCATTGTATTCGAGATATCTATGTACATCTTCGAAATGTATTTGACAAAAAAAATACTAACTACCGAAAACCAGAATAAATGTGAACTTTCGGACAGGTCAGAAAATTAAACCTCAGTTTTAGAGTTTGCCTATGATTTATTAACAATACAAACACTACATACCAAGGATATAGTTGATTTTCAACTCAATAATTAAGCATTTTTATTAAACGCAGTAAATACATATTGTCAGTTGTAGGTAAGGTTTGTAAAAAAGATATTGTTTACATCCAAAGGCCACCAAACACGATAACTATCGCACATAAACATTTAGCGCCTTTTTATAATTTCTATACTAATTTCAATACACAATGCAATCACATAATAATATACATGATAATTGTATTAAAGAATGTGTGCCAAAATTTATAATTGGTGTGGGCACCCCTGTATAAAGTCATCCTTGCATACAGTTTTACTTATGACGAAAGGAGGGATTATAATCGATTTCTGAAATTTGATCAACTAAGGACAACGTGGCTGGTGATATCTCCCTTGGTCTAAATAGAAAAGGGGCAAGCTTGAACTTTGGGTATTACTTGATTTTTTCTAAGGTATTTGATAACATAAATTTTAATAAATGTTGCTGTCTATGTTACATTACATAGAGTGTTTGAATGTGGGGTGCCGCAGGATCCACTTGGGTCCTCTGTGTACATCATAATATACGTCTGAGATGAATCTGTATATTTTGAACTGCAGTTCTCACTTTAAGCTGAGGCACTAAGATATATAATCTTTAACGTACCGATACTTTGCGCTTCTGAACAAATAATCAGAATCTCGGAAATTATTGAATGTTTGCGTAGTTATGTTTGCGGATCAGCAAATTTAGCAAAAAGGTTCATCGTTCTTTGTGGAAAATATTTTTCATTGAATGATGGTATTGCATTACCTAATTGGTGAGGCAAGAACTTAGGGGTTTTGTTTGACGTAGACCTGCGGTTTAAGAAGCATATTTCTGTTTGCCGTCGGGGTATTGAAAATTATTTATCAGCAAAAGTAATTTCCTTAGTAAGAAACTGTTAGTTGTAAAAGAATATTACATTTTTATTATAATAGAAAGTGATTCCATTTCTGTGTATTTTTAGTACAAATAATTTATCTGCGGTGATTTATTAGACACGATAGTTTACACACACGATAACATAAATTAACTTATAAGATACATACATATTAATGCACGATTTAAATAGAAACGCTTTTCGTTTCTAAATATAGAATCTACAGAAGTCACGAAGAACAGAATCACCTCTTAATAAAAGGACAAGGTTAAAAGGAAGTAAGACTATTTATAAGTTATCTATTTATAGTGCCGTTTATTAAAACAAATTTTACGCATACAAATTTCGAATTAAATAACTAATATTTTGTTCTAGAGAATATGGAATGTGTCCATCAAACCTTGTTTCATAATTTAGGCAAAAACGGGAAGTTTAAAAATAAGCAGTATGTTAATGTTTGTAATAGAGATCCTAAAGCAACATATAAACCAGTCTGTGACGCGAATCGATGTCTATTATTCTTTCGGAGTTTCGTCTAAAATTTTAAACGGTATAAGTGATACATGGCATGAAAGTTTTAACAGTTTCATTTACGTAAGTAGGCAATGTCAAGGTAGCAGTCGTAAATTATACATATTAATTGGTCTAATGAAATAATAATAATTTTCCTAGAAGCCCTGAAATTTCTCCTGCGCAACCTGCGATTGAAACATAAATGTCTTGTGTGCCCAATTAAATGATCAAACATTATATCTTGACCTGATTCGAATCTGGTAAGTACCATATAAAATCATGTGCTGATACCATGAACCAGAAAGTTACTTCAAGTAGTTCACATAGATAAA